>PVJL010003328.1:0-145992 GCA_004026885.1 Lyroderma lyra
CCCTCCCTTCCCTTCCCTTCCCTTCTCTCCCTCTCTCAACGGAGAGGGAGGCTTGGAAGCAGAACTTAATGTTGCTTTTTTTTGAAGCAAAATTCACATAACCATTTTAAAGTATGAACAATTCAGTGGCGTTTAGTGCATTCACAATGTTATGCGAAGTAGCACCTCTCTGTAGTTTCAAAACTATTTTTAAAATCACCCAAGAAGAACATTCCCTATCCTTTCAGCAAATACTCCCCACCACCATCCCCTGGCAATCCACTAATCTGCTTTCTATTTCTATATATTTGCCCATTCTGGAGATTTCATATAAAAGAAATTATAAAATATGCGACCTTTCTGTGTCTAATTTCTTTTACTTACAATGTTTCTGAGACTCATCCAAGTTGTAGCATACATCAGTACTTCCTTTTTATGGCTGAATAATAATCTGTTATATAGATATACCACTTTGTTTATCCATTCATCTGTTTTGATGGACATTTGGGCTAATATTTCTACCTTTTGGCTTTTAAGAATAATGGTTCTATAAACATTCATGTACAAGTTTCTGTGAGAATATGTTTTCATTTCTCTTTGGTATACACCTAGGAGTGGAATTGCTGGGTTTTATAGTAATTATATGTTTAACTCTTTGAGGAACTGCCAAACTGTTTTCCACAGTGGTTGAGTCATTTCCACTAGCAGTGTGGGAGAGTTCCAATTTCTCCACAGCCTTGCCAACACTTATTTTCCTGTATTTTTTTATTATAGCCAATATTTCAATAAATTAAGCTCAATTAATTATAAGCATTCTTCTATATCATTAAAGACTCCTTGAAATAATTTGAATAGCCATTGCTTATCCTTTGGTTTTACCATAGTTTATTGAAATATTCATGTTATTGTTGGACACAGTTTACATCCATATTTTCATTGTTAATACTGCTACAATAAATGCTCTGATACATAAATCTTTGTCCATATCTCTGTTCACTTCTCTTTTGTCCAGAATACATTTTTAGGAATGGAATTACTTGGTAAAATAGTATGAAACTTTTGATAAATATTACCAAATGACTTCCCAGAAACATTATACCAATTTTTATTATAGCATTCACTGAGTATATTATGTTTTTAAAAATCTGTTAATATGATAGGCAAAAGTAAATGGTATCTTACTCAAATTTTGCATTTTTAAATCAATGAAATGATTTCATTATTTTTTGTATTTATAAATTATGTCTTTTATCCATTTTATTGTGTTTAGCACTTTTCTGATTTGTAAATTCCTTAAACATTAAGGACGTATTTTTAAGCTCAATAAGAAAACAGAAGCCTTAATCAACACAACTTGACCTAATAGACATACACAGAACATACCACCCAACAGTAGCAGAATACACATTCTTCTCAAGCACATATGGAACATTCTCCCAGGATAGCCCATATGATAGGTAACAAGTCTCAGTCAATTTAAAAAGATTAAAACAACACAAAATATGATTAATGTAATTAAACTATGATCTTTGGATGACAATGATGTGTCAGTGTAGGTTCACTGACAGTGACAGAGGGAGGGGCTGTGTGAGTACAGAGACAAGGAGTATTTTCTTTTTGTTCAACTTTGATGTGAACCTAAAACTGCTCTAAAAAATAAAGTCTTTTAAAAATTAATAACAGGTGTGGTAACAGAGTAAAAAAATTATACCAAGGTACATACAAATATATGTCTGAATGTAATGTTTTTATTAATAGGCAGAATAGTCAATATTTAATAAACATTCGCTCATTCCCTGAATGGTCTCTCTGCCCCCAAATTCATTTTCATATCTCAAATTTGGGGTAATGAAACTGCCTGGTAAAAATGGGATACCCCAGAGGGAAAAGCAAGGAAGGGCCTTTGTCCCTTCAAGCGCAGTCTATAGAAAAAGAATAGATCACTTTAAATTTCACTTAAATGCAAACTCCTTTAAGGTAAGACATGCTAAAATATTGAGGTCAAAGAATCATTGAAATTTCTGTATAACTGACAACCAGGTTATTCTGGAACAGGGAAGGGAAGGCATATGTCTGTATGGGAAACACTCCATTCCCAGGGTGGGGGCATTTGAGAACGGACCAGCAAGGCTGCATGTGGGGGGCCCAGCAACATTATCTTTCTGGTAATATTTTCTATCTGTAAGTCAGGATGGACCATCAAGTGGCTTGCTCTAAAGCTGCAGCTGTAGACTGGGTACAAATAACCAGAGGAATTTGGAAACATACTTTAAGACTTAGAAAAAGGGAAAGAAGTGTTTCAAGTGAAGTGACATAATTTGCAGGTCCACACAGACTTGGTAATAGCTGAAGTTAGTAAGAGATAACCATTACTCAAACTGTTCCTGTAGAACTCCAGCTGTGTGTACAAAGTAGTCACAATCCCCCCATGTGACCCTCTGAGGGGCCAGTTTACTTCCATTCTTCAAGTAACAGCATCATTGCCCACCTGTCAGCACTGGAGTGTATTCTATTATACTAGACTATACTGGTTCAGCTTGGATTCCTGTTTGTTGACAGTTCTGCAAAAATGAAACATCTGGATGTCTGGCTTAGCTTTAAGGGACAAGTGCAGTGTTGGACTACTCCAGTGACAGCAAACATTTTGGACATTTCCAATACTGGATCAACCAACTGCACCTATCAAATAAAACTAATTCGGGTGTTAGTATCCTTGAGAGGCTATGGAGACCCCAGTTAACCTAAGTTGAACAGAAATGCTGTACCCCAGGATTACGTATCATAAATTAAATGAACCCAGCAAGGTAGAATAGCCACATGAGAAACCAACGAAGCACTTGCAAGGGGCATTCTCTGAGTTGCTGTATTGAACTCAGCCCAGCAGCCTTGTTGGCCTCAATGTCATTGTAGGATGGACTATCATCAACTTGTCCTTTGCTATTGCCAACCCAGGGTCACACCCAAGGGTTCTTAATACAGGCCACTTCCAAGGGTTCACTATTCTTAGAAATAACCCTTTTGTTTCTGATAGTGAAGAACTGAGGAAATGGAACATGTCTTGGGACCCCTGGACAGTTCTGCCTAGCAGTCCTAGACCATGGCGCTTTGTCAGGCAGGATTTCTTTTTTCTGAGAAAAATGGTCACGGCCAAGTGCCACTAAGAGAGCAGGGTTCTGCCCAATGTGGGCTGTTTAATTCCCGAGGTAACATAACTACATTCTAACAAGGGAACAAAAATGCAAGATGCTATAGTTCTCGTGATCTCATTTTGTGTCAAATTTCTCCTATGCCTACTACTTTATAACCTCACCTCTGTAAAATGGAGGGGGCATCTCAGGGCAGCATGTGCGAGGCAAAGTGGTAGCTAGCCATCTCCCCTGCTGGTCACCCCTGGATGCAGAAGCCAGCCTGTGGAAGTTGGAGTGGGCAGTGCACTCTAGTAAGTGCTTGTTTTGAAACATTCAAGGAAACATCAAGTGGGAGCTGATACTTGTGCAGCTGTGACTTACTATAGTCTCAAGTCAAAAATTGAGAGGGACTTTGGTGATAAACCCTTGCTGATTTGTCTCTAAAGAGTTCTAAATCTTTCACTCACTGCCTTAGAAAACAAATAAATTAATAAATTAAGGTCCTGGCAAGAAAGAAGATAACCCCTGATCACTGGCCAAGAATTCCCCTAGGAGAATTCCCCCCACCCCACCCCGCTTTTCCAAGCATAAAATATTTAAGCTGTCAGGCAAATCACAATTGGGATATGTACCACAGTGGCAAGTGGGACAATATGACTGGGGGAGCAAATAGTATCTAGAACCCTCAATAGGACAAAGTTTAGAATAATGGGTGTGGGTCTTCCTTGCCAGCTCAATTACTGCCAGTGGCTACAACCCTCTAGGAGGGCAGGGGGCTAAAGGGGAACATGCAGGTGCCCATATTTTGTTGTCCTGTCCACAACTATGGGAATCCTACATGAGGAGGCAGAGAGGAAAGTTAGAATCAAATTCGTGTCCTTTATTCCACCTGGTAGGCATACCTAACAGCCATATGCTGAATCCTGTCTCAACAGGTTGCTGGAAGGTCCCCTGGCCCTGAGGCACACAACTACCTGGGCTCTGTTCTCCAGACAGATGGTTGGGGTGGGCTGTGGAGAGAAGCTGAACCTTGAGGCAGAGTCCCCCAGCACTGAAGGGGAATGGAGAGTGAGGAAGTAGGATCATGATGAAGAGCACAGCGAGGGGTCCTGAAGGAGCTAAGCTGGGCATTTTGAGGTGAGAGGTTTTTCTACCCAGCCCTCCATGTCCACTGACAGCCACACCCAGGCTGTGGGTAGAGGTGAAGCTGCTGTTGCCCACTGTGTGCTGTATTCTTCTGGAATCCCTTTCCTTTTCCTAGTATGGTTAAAGTCTGGGAGCAGAAATCATTCTTCAGAAGAATGCAGAAACCACTTGCTGGAGTCCCACCTTTCTGGAGATAAGCTGTTTGGGGCTTCAGGAATGAGGAAGAAGAAGTGGAGAGTCGAAGACAAGAGAGGGGGCTAGAGAGGCTGCCAGCCTAAGGACAGAGGCTGGGAGCCGTGTACAATAGGGCCAGAGAGGTGTTCCATGGAACTGTGGGCAGGAGGCTGAGATACCACTGGGCTCAGTCAGCACTGAAGATGGAAGGGCTGGGGCAGAGGCAACTGGCCACTGGCCTAGGAAACAGAATTCAGGCACCCAATAAAAAACACCCCATACAGAACTGCCCCTCTCTGCTCCCCAGCAGTCTCATATGGCCTGCTCCAGGCAGAGTCCAGTGGCCAGGGAGGCAGGGCCTATTGCTAGGATATCATGGCAAGTGCCCAGTCCAAGAAAGTCACTGTGATGTCCTGTAGGCAGAGCCAGGCCCAGCGGGCAGCCTCACTGAACTGTGTCTTCACGCAGGTCCAGGTCACCTCACCTCTGGGAGGAAAGCAGAACATTTGTGGGGGTTGAGAAGCAATAGTGTGCATGTGTGTCAAGTCCCCAAGGCTGCACCTCAGACCCACAACTGCATACCAGAGCGGCCAATGGATGAGCAAGGGGCAGGGTAGAGTGAGAGACTGAACAGAGGAGTTTTGTCCCTGAAGAAAGGGCATGGGGACATTGGGGTTCCTGTTGGAGCCCTGGCTAAGGATCTCACCTGCACGCCTCATGGCAGTGCTCCTGGGCCTGGGCCAGGACCCCAAGCAGCATGTGCCACAATGGTAGCAGCACGTTCTGGTAGAGAAGCAGGAATAGTTCCCCCACAGAACAGAGCAGCTGGTTCAGGGCATCAGGGAGCCGGAGCTGGAACCGGACCATAGAGAATGGGGGGATGCGGGGGACAGGGGGGTTAGAGTGCCCAGGAATGCATGCTGGCCCAGAGGATCCAGTCCCTGCACCCTCCCAAGAACTCAGCCCTTGGGGAGACTAGCCCTCCTCACCTCCTTGTCTCTGCTTACCCTCTGGAAGAGATGGGTGAGGCTGTCACCAACAAAGGCAAGGTAGGAAGCACACTGGGTAGAAAGGAAGCTAACTGTGGCACTGATATAGGCCCAGGCCAGCTGCAAGCTGGGCCTCACCACGGTCAGCAGGTAGGAGCCCCAGGCTGGCAACGTCTCCTCTAGCCAGCTGCGGAAGATGGAGGGGGGAAGGAAGGCTGAGTTTCCTCAGGCAGCTCGGCTCCCCAAGAATAGCTGGGGGAAGGGAGGCCTTGGAAAAGGAAAACCACAATCACTTCCCACTGACTGTGAATGTTGTCACTACCCTGAACATCCAAGCCCTCTCTCTGCCCTGTCCCTCCTCCCCTTCCTAGGAGGTGCTTACCTGTAACCCTGCAGGCCATAGGAGTAGATCTTGGCACACGCTTGCTGGCCAGCAGGCAAGAAACCAGATGACTGAAGCAACCGGCCAGAGAGGGAGGCTGAGTAAAAGGGCCTCTGGTGAGCTGGGAGATGTGACTGGGCAGACAGACACTACAGGCCCCAGAGCAGGCCTACTGAGGGACAGGGCAGAATGCAGTGCATTCCCAGGGCTGCACAGCACACTTGGAGGGAGGGGTGCAGGCCTGGGCAGCTGAGCCCATTCCTTCTGCTAGGCCAGGTGAACAGGATGGTGCAGCCAGGCAGAGCCCTGGACTTAGGTATCAAAAAGCCTCAGGTTAAGGTCTGCAGTTCTACTTACCAGCTGTGATCTTAAACTAATTGATAAATATTTCTGAGTCTCAATCTTCCCAAGAGTTAAAAAGGAGATAATACCTACTTAAATGAGACCATGAACATGTAAGCATTTCTATACTGCAAAGCACTAGTCCAATGTGAAGTGGTAATGTCACAGTTGTGGACACAAAATTCTGAAAAGTATCTTCTGCAGCATCCAGGGCAAAGCTGTGTGTGCTGGGCACAGGGGTGCTATACCTAGCTCTCTGCCCCACTCCCATGCTATCTCCCTTGCCTGCCAATCCCTGCTTACCCTGGAAAGAGCTGTGTGACCGGAAGTCGTGGCACAGGAAACCTATGATAAAGATGAGCACCAACAGGAGCAGCCGTGTCCAGGGCAGGCGGAAGCCCCGAGTCTGTTGCAACAGACCCTGGGAGAGCAGGGGGTAGGAGCAGTGGTCAGGGGGGACAGGGGCTGGTCTTGCCTCCCAAGGCAGGTCTCAAGCTAGACCCTCCAGAGAGAGGGTCAAACCCTCACACTACCCCAGAGGTAGTGGGGGTTCCAGGGACAGGTGGGGCAGAAATGTGTACAGGCCCAAGCCAGGGTGTGCCATGACAGACATGCAGAACAGTGTGTGGGTTGGGGAGGGCTGGATGCCGGTACCTTGCAGGCCTGGTCACAGGTAACAATGTCCTGGTTGTTACAGCCACTTTTCCTTTGCAGCTCCTGGTTGGTAAGCTTGAAGGACTGAACAGTTTCCTGCAAGGACTTCCACGTCTATGGGATGAGAAGTATCTGGCTTGAGTACATAAGATCGGGCCCATGAGGGACCCCTGAGCCTCTGTTATGCTTCATTTTCCATGCCAATTGTACCAACAGAGCACCTTCTCAGGGAAGGGGGGACAGTGGCTGAGGGGTACAAACCCAGAACCCCAGATGAGGCTCAGCCTGCCATGTTTTCCCTGCTCCTCACCTTCTTGGGAATCCGCTCCCAGGACCTGAGCAAATGCTCCAGCAGCAAGCTGTGGGGAAAGCACAACCCCTTCCAATCAGGGGCCCTACTTGGTCCCTCCTACCCGCTTCAGGCTGAAAGACTCCACCTGCCACCCGAGAGGAGCGGCTTCCTAGAGGCCACTCAGCAATGTCCCCACTCAACTTGAGACCTGAGCCCAAACAACAGTGACAAATGTTCCCCTTCTGCTTCTAGGACACAGACAGGCTGGGAAGCATGAACTAAGATTTCTCTATGTGGATCAGAGGCAGGTGAGCCCCCACCCCCACCTGCCTGGATTGTGACAAGTGCTTGGGGTACAGCTGCCTCCACACGCTGGCGCTGAGGGGGTCCACTGTCAGGCACTCGGTCAGGCTGCTCAGGAGCTGCACAGGGACAGGAGAAGACTGCTGGGGCAGGGGGCCAGTGAAGGGGGACAGTGCTGAGGGAATCCCCTTCTCCTAAGTGAAGTCACTCAAGTAACACATCCACCCTAAAGGACTGTGCCCAGACCCTAAGAATCTCTGAGAGGCTGTCAAGGGAGAGGCTGGGGTTCCCAAGCTAGACCCTGAGCTCAAAGATGACTTGTCTACAAGGGGCAGGACATCAGAGATCAGCTAGATGGGAATGTGCTATCCTTTCAGCTCTTGTCTTTTGAGGGTAGAGCAGGAGGCTATCAGGAGTGAGCTAAGGGATGCGCAGGAAATGGGACGATGAGGGCAGGACCTTTGTCAGCAGACAGGGACCTCAGCAACAGACCCTGGAAAGGAAAAAAAAGCCTCCCACCATTTTCTCACCTCTTTCTTCATCTCAGAAGGGCAGTTAGGGGTGGCTCTGGACAGGAAGGAGGGGAAATAGGTATGCAGGGTGGATTCCGGCTTTGCACCAAAGGCCAGCACCTTGAGTCGGGGGTAGAGCTGACACAGCTGCTCCTGCAGGCTGGGGTGGGGGTGGGGAGGAGACCCAGGCTCTAAGTGGAGTTGTGCCTTGTGTCCCTTTTGCATGCCTCAGAGTCCACACCTTGCCCAAAGAAGGGAGTCACTTGTAAGGACCTTGTAATGGCTCTGAATCTTTTTAGATTCAGAGACTCCTTGGAAAATCTGTTGAAGGTCATGGATCCTCTCCCCAGGAAAATGCTCAGATGCCAATCAAACTCCAGGGTCCATATAATTTCAGGGGCTTTACTGATCCCTTTAACTTGCACATTGTTCTAGCATGGCTAGAGAAGAAGGGACAGGAATATAAGCCTGTTCCTAACCCTCCATGGGATCCTTCACAGTAGGTGTAGCACAAGGCAGCCCTACCTGGGTGTCAGGGAGTTGTTGGGCATATAGGCAAAGTCCAGAAGTGGGAAGAAGTCCTTGGGGCCAATCATGCCAAAGCCCTTGGTAAGGTTGGGGTGCATCCTGGGATAAGAAAGAAACAGGCTTGTTGAGGACCACCATTCAGGCCATGATTGAAGCTAAGACCAAAATTTAGGAAAAAGGGCATAAATGCCACCCTACTCCCCATCCTTTAATACCTCCCTCCTTTCCTTCCTCGCCATCACATTCTGAGCTGGAAGGATTTGACCCTAATTTTCCTCATTTCCATGGACACCAGGATCCCAGCATCCCATTTGACTGAAATAGCCACTTAGAGACACACTGGGCCCTCTGCTTGCCCTACCCCCTCTACTCACAGAAGTAGCCGATCCAGGTATGCGATGGCGAAGGGGGACAGGGACTTGATGCCCAGCACAGGCAGCATGATCCCCAGCCACACTATGGAGACAAAGTTCAGGGAAGAAGCCTCAGGCTGGCCCCATTGGGGACATTAAAGAGCAGCTTCCTGGCTCTAAGACCATCCCTCTCTCTGCCCCACTGTCTTGTTACCTTTCAGTCCCTCGGTGAGGTTGGCAAAACCTGCTTGGCCCAGGGCCCACATGATGGTCAGACACTTTGCTGGTCGGTTCTGGTGGGACCTCAGCAGTTCCAGGAACTGAGGAGACCAGTGGGGGAGGCAGGCTGGGATAGAGCAAAGCACTAGGAGTACCCCCAAAACCAGGCAGGAGGAGAGCGGTCCACTGGGAGAAGGACAGGCTCAGGGACAGTGGACACTACGGGAGTGTAGGGCAGTGATTAAGGGCATGGGCTCTGGCATCAGACTGTGGCCTTTGCCCACGTTTGCCACTTAACTAGTTGACTGACTCTAGAAAAGTTATTGAACTCTGTGGCTCAAGCTTCTCATCTATAATTGAGAATAACAGCAGTACCTGCCTCATATATGTACTTGTATATAAAGTAGACACACAGTAAGTGCTAACAGTGTCACCTATGACTGGTCTTGCAGGGTCTTCCACTTGGTTGGGTCCAACAGTGTAGCTTCTGCCCAGCCTCCTCAGTCCTAGCCTTCTGGTGCCCGACCACCACTCTGAACTCACCTTGCCCAGGTTCATGGTGGCAATCTTGGGCTTGTCTTGAAGAATGGCCTGGATACAGATACGGTAACCATGAAGCGACTCCCCTGAAAAGTTACATGTTCTCAGACCCACACAAAGGAATAAGCATCCCAAACCTGAAATCTCCCTTTTGGCAGTTATGAGCCCAGAATCCAACCAGGCCCAGTGAATCCTAACTTCCTCCTCCCTCTGCAAGAGTGTTGGGATTAACATGGTTCTGGAAACAGAACCATCCAGCCACTCTTGAAGCAGGAAAAGGGGAGCAGGCGCCCAAGATGGGGCTTGGGCTATCTCTCACGGGCCCCCTCACCTGGTGTCTTATCCAGCTCTTGGAGCATGGTGAAGAGACAGTGGTCAAAGAAGAGCTCCAGAGACCCCGGCGCCTTTGCCAGGAGCCCTCGGATGATCCCACGCAGCTCCCGGCTCACCAGGCTATAGGGATAATCTGGGACAATGGGCCTCCACGTGAGTGCTAGGGCCAGGAGCCTCTGCCAGCTTTGAGTGCTCTGGTGTACTCCCAGAGAACGGTGAGTGCAGGCAGGGAGACCGTCACCCTCCCTATCCCAATGAGGCCCACAACTTTCACAGCCATGGTATGAGAACAGCTCAAATCTCCCACATAAATCAGGACAGCATGGGTGGGGTGGGGGACTGGGGTCTGTTACTAAGTAATGTGCTCGCACACAGCCCTTTCAGAGTTTCCTTGAACTTGGCTGAGCTTGAGGGAGAACTAACCGTGAGTATGCTGGCTTAGTGTGGGTTCACTTAGAGGTGCTTGGAGCTTGTAGTTGAGATAGCTGGCCAGGTCCTTCAACCACACGGATGGGTTCTCAGAGAACACGCTCTGGCTCTTGTCCAGTTCTTTCTGCAGAGCGGCCACATCCAGCTGCGAGGGACATAGGCCCCTCACAGTCAGTTGTGGGTGACGTTTGAGTGTAGAAAAATGGGGTAGAGGTGGGAAAATGGGTGAACTAGGTGGTAGTAGGAAAAACAAGGGGTTTCTGCTTTTAAACATAAGTATGCTGAATGCCACAATTTTGCTGCCTCCAGATCTTTAGAAAGTACAGCACAGCTGGAACTGCTGATCTCAAGGTCCAGTACTCCTAGGCCCTTCCTATGTTCAAGGGGAAAAACCAAGGACCAGATGCAAAATGAAAGATTCCTGCTTCCCTGGGGTGAGGAACCACACAGGTAGTTGCTCTAATCCCTGCCTGATATCCATGAAGTTTCAAGGCTCTCCTCTCACTAATTTGTTTTCCCATAAACTCCTTATTTCCTTTTTATCCTAAGCATAAATATTTATCCCTTGGGAGTTCCCATTCTTCCCTGAATACCTCCTCTCAACCAATAGTGCCCCAAATTCCACACGTCTCTCAGCCACCCGTCCTGCCTGGCTCGAGTCCTCCTCCTTCCCCACCTGAAGTCTGGGCACACTCACAGCTTTCAGTGCCTCCTCCAGGCTGCGGAAGCGGCCCTGCTTCTGGTTGTGGTTGGTGACAGTCACCACCTTCTTAGTCTGCTTCTTGTTCCCGGATTTCTTAGGCTCCACAGCAGGGGGTGGAACTTGCTCTTTATTCTGCTTCTTCATGATTCTCTCAAAGCCCCGCTCATAAAGGGTGCTTGTCGTCTGGATTGGAGCTGGGGTGATGACAGGCAGAGAAAGGGGGGCCACCTCTGGGTCACGAGGGCCTCATAGGAACAGGGGTACCTTTCCCCCACCGTCACCTAATTCATCTGCAGGGAGGAAATGCCTGAAAGCCCCTCCTTGCTGTCCTGCTTAGAGAGCAGGCCAGGGAGCCCTCCTGGGTGCTCCTTCCAGTGATCACAGCTCTTGACTTCACAGACTTATTCAGTGATAGGCATTTGTTAGTAAACCAGAGTATGGGGGAACTGCAGGAGGGTTTGGAGACAGAGGGCTGGCTTCCTTGGTGAGTGGTTACTAGTTTGGGAGGTCAGGAGTTTTCCATCTTGGTTCTACCCCAGTTCCTCTTGATTCAGATGTGACAATACCTTAATCATCAAATGACAAGCTTTCTCCACTCCTCCAGGAGACTTTGGGGAAACAGGTGCGACTTAGACAGAATAAGACTTGTCAGGTGTCAAGAGTGTGAGGTGGGTCATTTCTCCCACCCCTGGGCATCCCGACTGTCCTCTTCCCCTCACCTACTGGTTCCTTAAGGAGGGGGCACCTTGTATAATGAACCAGAATGTCTCTTTCTTGCATTAGGACACCTGCTCAGAGAGGGCAGGTTAGGGCCGGGGAACAGCTGGTGTGTGCAGTGGGATGAGCATCCAAAGACCGAAATCCTAGCTAGTCCCCTCTGACACGTGATCCTGGGCTAGGCATCTAACTTCACTGGGCCTCAGTTTACTCATCTGCGAGGCGAGGACAGCAACCTCCCTCGCGCTGTCTACCTCTTGTGACGCTCAAAAAAGACAAGGCAAGGACCGCGCTCGCTGAACTGGGAAGAGCCGATCGGCAGGAGGGCTCTCGCTTCCAGGAGCCCGGGGCTGTTCTGACTCTTTGGGCCCGGGCAGCTACTCGTTACCGACCTGGAGGGGCAGGCCCAGGCTGGGTGGATACTCACGGGTCAGGTCGTATTTCCACACTCCATTCGCCTCCCCGAGCGCCCGGCGGTCCCCTCCGCCGCCTCGCCCACTGCCGCCAGCCCCAGACCGCCGCCCCTTCTTCACTACCTCCCAGCGCCCCACGCCCGCCGTCTTGGCTGCCATGGCTCCGGCCCTCCCGCCACTGCCACCTCCCCGGGCTTTCCAGTCCGGTGCGGACGCGCGCCGCTCTGCCACGTAGCCTCGCAAGGCCTCGCGGCGCGTGACACCATCCGCAAGGCAGCCTGGGACTTGCAGTCTTTCGATTTTGCCAGGTTATTCCTAGCGAGGAGCCCCGGCTGGTGGGGAGAAGGGTGGAGGAGGTAGACCGGGCTCCTTCGAAGCAAAATAACATCCAGGCAAAGATGTTGAGTGGGCAGCTGTTACGTTCAGCAAACTTTTATTGAGCACCTACTGTGTGAAGGCCACTGCATTGGGTGACTTTGTGGAAACTGAACTGTGTAGTAGTGCTAGAAGGGATATGTGAATGGAATGGAGATAGTTCTTTTCATCTCCGGGAAGAATTTGAGGATTAAATGCTTCCTTCTTCCTAGGAAAAGGAAGTGCTTGCTTTTTGGTGCTGGTGATTAAACTGAGTTTCTGGGCTATAAAAATCTATTATGAAGGAACAAGAGGCTGGAGCTTGAGGAAAGAAGCAGTTTTTGGAGGGCGGGGAGTGGAGCGTCCTGATAGAAGGCAGAGAAAAGTCTGGCTGGGGGTCTGGGACAGCCAGTGCTGGGTTTCCCCTTCCAGGCCATGGGAAAGAAATAGCTCTGGCTCTGACAGCGGGAGTCAGTCCTGAAGTCCCAGGTGTGGCAGGAGAGCAATCAAGAGCCCCAGCCCTGAGGAACCACTCAAACAGGTTACTGCTCAGACATTCACTAACCCTGGAAGGCTTCCCACCATGCTCAGAGTATCATGTAAGACCACAAGGCTTGAAGCATCTCAACAGGGGACAATGAGGGAAGGTGACATGAAAGTCCTTTGTCACTATTAAGGAAATGTGCCATTTCGTGTATACTCCTACATTTGGGGGTGATATTCATACCTGCTGTACTGTGGTACAAGGCAGGCCTACCCTTTAGTAAGAATGAATGAATAAAGTCCAAATTCCTACAGGATGGACAGCTTAGGGAGTGATGAATTCCTTAGGAAGGAGATTAGAGAAGGCCTCCTGAAGAAGATGACATTTTGAGATGGGTCCTGAGGAATGGAAGACTTTTCATTAGTTGGGGATCAGGAGAGATGGAAAGAACAGGTCACTTGTAAGGCCTAGAAGAGGGACATGGCAGGGCAAGGCTGGGAAACTGAAAGTGGTTTAGGTGACAGTGCTCAATGGGAGTTTGGAGGTGATGAGTTGGAAAAGGGTCTGAGTCCATATGCCATGGTCCCTGACTGCCAAATTTGGACTTCATCCTCTAGACCCTGGCATGATCCACTTTTTTGGAAAGGTAAATAGGGTATGTGAAGAATGCATGGGGATGGGGGAAGGCCAGGGGTGGGAGACGATGACTTGCTGCCTCCTTCTGCCTGTCCTCCATCCCCTTCAGGCCTGAGTATGGCTGACTTTGCCTCATAGCTCTGAGATAGAGTGCTTTTGCCAAGGACCATATTTGAGCTCATTAATCAATTTATTTTTCAGATCTATGGTTTTAGCTCTACTCGAGTCCAACAACAATATCCTCTCTTTGTTTGAGCCCTTCTGTGTCACATGTATGGTCACAGAAGAGACACTGTTTTGGGCAGAGAAACAGAATAGGCTTTCCATAGAGGCAACGGAAGGGGACTGCTCCATGGAGGAGGAATATAGGGGGTGGGAAGGGTTTCTTTCCTGTCTTTCCTTAGAATAATCTGGAGGTCGTCTGTAGTGACTTGGCATACAGGGGGCAGAAGTAATTTTTTTACTTACCCAGCAGCATTCCCAAAGCACCTTCTCTACCTAAGCACCTAGCACTGGGCTAGGTGGAGCTGGAGGATATACCTCACTTGCTTGTAAGGAACTCAAAGATTGGGGGGAGACAACAGTGTAAAAAAAAAAAAGACACGTGTTTCATGGAAAGGCACACTGAGTATGAGGTACTGGGAAGAGGTCGGGGAGGAGGCAAGGGCTTTACATCCCTGAGCTCTGGGTGTTCGAAGAGCAGCCTCAGACACTAGCCATGGAGGTGGGCTTGGGCAGGTACCCACATCAGGTTTGAGGGAAGAATCAAAAGATGTTGGGTCAAGGGGGACAGGTGGGTGTCTAGTGTGGGGGCAAGAAGAGGGGTGAGTTCACTGAAGCACAGTTTGACCCACTGTATTAGTTTTTTATTGCTGCTGTAATAAATTACAACAAACTTAGTGACTTAAAACAACGCAAACTGAGGGTTCACTGGTGGCATAGTGGCCGAGGCTTCAGCACTCTCAATGCTGCTTCCTGGGTTCGATTCCCAGCCAGGGAACTACCCCAAAAAACAAACAAAAAAGCCCCACAAACTATCTTACAATTCTGGAAGGTGGAAGTCTGACACAAGTCTCAATGGCAGGTGCTTGCAGGGCGTGTTCCTTTCTGGAGGCACTGGGGGAAAACCTGTTGCCTTGCCTTTCCCAGTATAGAGGCTGCTCGCATTCCTTGGCTCGTGGCCCTCCTCCATCTTCAAAACCAGCAACAGCAGGTCAAGTCCTTCTCACATTGCATCTCTCTGACCCCCTCTTCTGTACCCACTTTCACTTTTATGGACCCTTGTGATTACACTGGGCACCAGGGTCCTCCCCTTATTTTAAGGTTAACTGATGCAACTTAATTCCATCTGCAACCTCAATTCCCCTTTGCTATGTGACCTAACATATTTGCTGGTGCTGGGAACGGTGACCTACATCTCTGGGAGCAGGCATTATTCTGCCTACCACACCCACTTCACCAGCAGAGTGAGGTCTTGGCCTGAAGATGGACAATGGGCAACAGAGAACAACTGCCTTATCCTTTTATAGTATCTACCTGCAATAAGGGAGGGAAAGCCTTTTAGAATTAGGCAAGGGGATTTAAAAAATCATAAAGATCAATAAAAGCAGTCAAGGAACTTGTTGGAGGAAAAGAGAAAGAGAACAAGGCCAGAAGTATCTGTTGGTGGGGGTGGGAGGCCAGAGGAGCGGGTGGAGTGAATGAGGAATGGACAGGGATTGCTTCTTAAAGGCTTCTGTTGGGATCACAGGGAAACTGTCATGGTCTGGAAGGAGGGTCACGGAGCAAGGCCATAGAAGAAACACAGCCCCAACCATCTTGGTCATACTCAGGATGGCAAGGAAACACCTACCAGGACTAGCCTGACACTAGAGGACCATTCTGGAGGGGGCACCCCTATGGTCTTTGGGGATAAGCACTCCACCATAGTCAGGTGGTCTGAATTCTAGCCCAGGTTTTTGCCACCTTGAGCAAGTTATGCCATACATGGGCCTCAGTCCCTTCATCAGTAAATGAGGGTGCTGGTCTATTTGACTGCCAAGGCTGTTTGAATTGGCCTGGTCACATGTGTTTCAGTGCCTCCAGCTCCTGTTGGGCTCCCAAGACCCTGGGTATTATGGCTCTTTGCTGAGGCACACACCAGCAACATAGGGCTGTGTGGATAACGTGAACGGCTTCCTGACTCCCATTCCCCTTAGAGCTTTTCTATAGAAGGAACCACAGGGAACCAGTGTCTTTCTGGGCTTCAGTGCCAGTGTGGTTCCTTCTCTTTGTAAGCTAATCAGCTGTCACATGAGCTGTTGTCCCCAGCTGGATCACTGTTGTGAGGTGTGTGAGCTTTGGACAAGGTATGGGGGACAACATGCAGTCTAACTGGCTCAAAGGAGACTGAAACAAAGCACCTCTTGGCCAGGCCACCCTGTTTCCCTGCCGTCCAACTGCTTTACTGGGCTGCCCATTGTCACAGCCATGGCCCTGACCTTTGTTCCTCCTGAGGGGTTGGGGGTTGGGCCTCCATGCCTTCCCTTCAAACCCTGGCACCAGTGTTGGGAGATGCGGACTAGGTCAGAGCTGGGTTCTGAGGCCAAGTGTCAATGGTGGTTTCTAGGCATGAGAGAAGGTGGCAGTGGTGCTGTGCACTATGGCTGTCACCCCTGGAGAGGGGAGCGCTTGGGAGGAGAAAAGCATTGAGACACAGGCTGTGACTCAGTTGAGGGAGACATGGCATGGACTTTTACCACACAAGTTTATTTAAATAAAAGTGAACATGTACGCAGGCTGGGTGGCCCGAGGGGGCAGGAGCTGGGGAAGTGGGTGGATGGGAGGCAGACGTACAGGAGGGTCTGGGCAGAGTCTGTGTGGTATGAACCGAGCTGCAGAGGGAGTGGCTGGGGGCCTCGGGGCAGTGCTGGGCTTCTGGGCTGGGGACTAGAGGCCAAGGGTGGGGGCTGAGCCTGGTGCCAGGAGGTCATTTTCATCCCTCGCACGCTCTCTTCCCTCTCCCAGACCACTGGGGCCTAAGGCACCCCCTCCTCAGTCCCCCTATCCCTCTCCTGACATCAGCTTTCCCCTCAACTACTGGGAAGTCAAAGGACAAAATAAATAAGAATCGCTGAATCCTGCCATGGCCCCTGCAATGGGGAAGGGAAGCCAAGCCAGGCACACTGCCCCGGAGTCCGTGCTATCAGCCCTGGGGAAAGAACAGGTAAAGTGCAAGGAAAATCCAGTAAGTAAAAATATACCAATGACTTTGTCAAATATACAGCTGCTGGCTGTCAGGGGAGCAGGCGGCTGGCTGGGGAGGGTGGCAGCAGCACCCTGGGAAGTGTTGGCCGACACAGCGTAGAGACAACGGAAATAAATAAGGGTGGGGAGTGGGCTGGGGTCCTGCCCACTGGGCCAGTGCCACAGGAGGACGGGGCCTCTGCCTGCCCACCTACCCTATCCCCTCAAGCCCCCCTCGCCTGACTCCCCAGTGCTGCGGCACTGACACAAAGCACCCGGCCGACCGGCTCCGGCTGTAAGGAAAGGATTGTAATGTGGGGGTGGGGGCGGGGTGGGGAGGCGTGCAGTCAGCCAGGGCTGGAGCCGCTCTCAGTACTCGTCCTGGTCTTCTTGTTGGTGCTCCTCGATCTCGTCGTCCTCAGGGGGTGCAAATCCTTCCTGGAGGGTGGGAAGGGAGAAGGAAGTGGTGAGCCAGGCAGGCCAGACTGAGGGTGTGGACATGTACAGGTAGCTTGGGAGCGAGGGCCTGAGTCCTAGACCTCTTCTCCCGGTTCTCTGCGACCTGGGACTGGTGACATCAGCCCACTCTCCTTATCCGTGTAAGTTCTTCAAGGCCCCTTCTGGTCCTACCCCTTCCGGTCTTAGGGCCAGGCGGAATGGGGGAGGGCCCAGTGGGCCTGGGACATTAGCGGGTGAAGGCGGAGCTCACCTCAGTGGCATAGAGAATGCCAATGATGCCCGAGATAACAGGGCTGTTCTCACTTTCGTGTTCCTGGCAGATGAGCTCGATGTCTCGAAGTTTGCTGAAGTAGAAATCACGCTCTTTCTCCAGCCCGTCCACTGTCAGCTTCAAATCCAACAGCTGCTTGGGGAGAAAGTAGTTTCGAGCCAGAGGTCCCTGCCTCAGGCTCCCTCCCTGCCCTGACAGCCCTGTGGTGGCAGGACTATCTCAGCTACCCTTGCACCTCACCCCCACCTCACCTGCTGGTTGAGTTCAAGAATTTGGGCATCAGTCTCATGGCCACCATTTCGGGCTGATGGGGGATTCTTCCGGAGGATGCAGGGTGGGGCCACGTTGCTCAGTCGGCCAGAGGTCTGCATGTTCTTGGGGCCTGTGGGGGACGTCCTCTGTGGAACTGCCCAGAGGAGAAAAATCGAATGGGGCCACGTGAGTCCAGAGCTCATGTGGTGCGAGACAGCCTGGTGTGACGAGTGCAGGGGCAGGCCCATGCGACAGCAGGCACTCTTGTTCTGCCCTCCGCTCCCACTGAGAAGGGGCGTCTACCTCTAGGCCTCAGGCCATGGCCATATGTGACACCACAGCAGCTGGGCAGCCCTTTGGCAAGCCTGGGCGAGCAGGGACTACAGAGAACTAAAGAAGGTGAGGTGTGGGGAGGGAGGAGAGTCGGTCTGAGGGAGAAATGAAGAGGACTGGGGTGGGAAATTTGGGAAGTGGGGCTGGACAGGATGGGGGCCCTCTTGTATTAACAGCTGGAGCCTGAGAAAAAGCAGTTGGTACAGGGTCTCGAATCTGACTCTTGCCAAGTCTTTCCTAACAGAAACCCCAGCCCAAAGCCATCCTCCCTATGGGACCTCAGCATCTCAGGACTGGAGGACTCAAGAGAAGCCTGCTTCTCCCAGACCCCCTGCTTCAGGATGGACTGTCTGCCCTCTGCTGGACCTGACCCAGGAAACAAGCATGCTGTGGCCACTTTTTCTCTAGCTAGGGCAGCTCCCGAGACAGAGCCCGCTACTTCTAATGCAAAGCAAGCAGGTGAGGGGGGCAGGCCCAGGCAGGGCAGCAGCGCAAACAGAGGAGGGCTCTGCTATGACGGGTTCAGATGCGGGCTGGGGCTGCTCCTCTCCCTTTCTCTCCCAACCCTCTCACCCCGCAAAGCCCCATTGCTTCTTTCCCTTCTCCTCTAGAACCTAGACAAAGCCTCATTTCCAGAGACTCATCTCCTGAGGACTTAGGGCTATGGGCCTTTGGAATGGGGGAAGATACAGCCAAGCTTGGCAAACTCCTGTCCCTGGGTGTCCAGTGGGCAGGGGCCAAGAAGGGTGTGTAGTGCTGGTACCAAGCCCTTGGCCTGGATGGACCTGGACGGAGGAACCATGCCATGTGCTGCCCCATCATCTCGAGGCAAACATGTTAGTGCGTGCTACAGAAGGAGGTGCTCTGGGCCTCCCACCGCCAGCGGCCTCCCAGGCTGGTGCCGGTGACTCTCCTTTGCAGCAGTCTTTGGAGCCCTCTCCTCCCTACTGTGACTCCCCCTGGTCTAAGCGGCAGCAGGCGGCGTCATCTGAACTCCGTGATAACAGTCTCCTCTAGGCAGGCAGGGCCGGGCCGGGTGGCCCAGGGGGCACTCCTGGCTGTAGAGCCCTGCCGGCCCGGCCCCCCACACTCCCTCCCCCAGCTCGGGCACGTTACCTGCTGTGCCAATGAGTTTCTTGGATTTGTTGAAGATCTGATCACCTGGGTTAGGAGGCGGCGCTACGTCCTGGCCCTGCCGCGCCAGCAGAGGGTTGTACTCCTTTCCGTCATAGTTTGCGTCAAAGAATTTCTTAAACCACTGAATAAACTCAAAATTATCTTGGAATTTTCCTTTCACTAATTTCTCTACAGGAATTATCTGAAATAGACCACATAAGCAGAGAACTTCAATCACCTGCTGCCGGAGGGCTGCCTTCCTCGGTGAGAAGCCCACAGCTCTCAGGAAAGCCAGCCCCCAGGCTGTAGCATCTCCCACCGTCTCCACCTGGCCCCCCTCCCGTGGCACTGGAGCCAAAGGGTAGGGCAGGCCCCGCCTGGGATCCAGAGACAGCTTCTTACTCCAGGCACAGGGTGAACTGTGGGGGAGGAGGCCCTCCATGCTGCTGCCTGCAGGAGGGGTGGGGGCTGCTGGAACCGGAGGCCTGGCACCCTCCAGGCAGGGGCCTGAGCCAGAGACCTGTCTTGTGCCCGAGAGAAGGAGCTTAACAGGAGCAGTATACCAGCCTCCACTCCTGAGATAGACAGGGTTCAGGGAGAAGGGACAGGAATGTCAGGATGAGGTGACAAGTGTTGGGTTCTCCACTGTGCCTTGAGCTGGGGGAACATTCCCTCTGAAGAGTTGGGGTGTGGGGGTGTGGGGGGGTGTGGAGGGAGGCGAGAGAGCTGGAACGACCCTGGCAGCCCCTGCTGCCCCAGCTGGTGGGCCATCTTCTTTCCCAGGGTCACACAGCTCCTCAGGGCCCCCGGGAGCACAGGCACCTACTTTGTCAACACCCATCTTCTTGAAAGCTGCTTGCAGCACCTTGAAGTTGTGAATGTATTCGTGCTCTAGCTTGGCCTGGAATTTCACCTTCCTCAAGTGTACACAGCCAGGGAAGAGCATGTCCATGAACTGGCAATAGGCTGCCCCTGTGGAGAAGCATGGCTGAATGAGGGGGTCCAGGTTGCTTGCTTTCACTTCCCCAGGCCCTCTGCTGGCCTACTCCTTCAAACAACCCCATCTCCTCTTCTCTCGCCTCTTTCTGGGGCTGGGGCCAGTCCTACTTGCGGGATAGACACGGCCAGAATTCTCCCAGCTTTCCAAGAATAAGAGCAATTACTATTTACTGATGCGATTATGTATCAGTAGCACCATAGCAAACACTGCATATATGTAATTTAACCTAACAGCAAACCTAGGTAGGTGATGTTATTTCCATATTATAGATGGGGAAATGGAGACCTCAAGAGGTATAGTGACTTACGTAAGGTTGCATGAAAAGAAGAGCTGAGATTTGGACCCAGAGTGGCTCAACTGGACCTTGTGCTGTTAACCTCTGGCTTTACAGCCTGTCCCCACTGCACACCCCCACCCCCCACCCCACCACCCCCCGCTGCCCTTCCCTGTGCCTTTCCTGCTCTTCCCACTCCACAGACACCCCAATTTCCTTTCTTCAACTTTGCACACTGGCTGGTGTAGGGCTCTGCAGCTCTCCTTAATCGTAACGACAAGCTACATTCTCTGCTGTGGCTGCGTACCTCCCACCCTCCCTCCTTCCCCATTCCCAGCCTCCCACCTGAACAGAGCTGTTCTATTTTGGTGTAGTTGAGGTGCAGGGAGTCATTGACCCATGCGAGCATATCATGGCGACTCAGATTCTCACTGGTCACGGATGTGGAGTACACATTGACGGCCATACCCCAGCTGCAAAGAAAGAAGAGAGGCAAGGTCAGCATGGGAGCTTGTGCTGTTCTTCAGCTGTAAGGAGAGCAGAAGCAGGACGATCCCTGGGGAAACGAGAAGCACCTTCAGCACCTTCCTCCAGACAGCCTTGCAGTTTCCCTCCTGGAGAAGGGGTGCCTAGTCATTCTCTAAGCATTTAGTGAATGTCTACTACATGCTAGACATGTGCTAAGTAAGAACTGGTGAAACGAGGTAAGACATGCTCTCTGCCTTCGAGGAGTCTACAGATAGACCAGTCCCCACAGAAGGGAGAGGTAGGGCATGCACAAAGTTAGGGGTGGCACAAAGAAGGGAGTGATTGCTTCTGCTTGGCAGAGTCAGCAAAGGCTTCAGAGAAGAGATGTTGGAGCTGGAAAGGAGCAGGAATTTTCCAAACATACAAAGGGACCGGGTGGAAGGGCACTGCAGGCCCCAGGACCAGCAGGAACAAAGGCCTGGCTTATTCCGGGACTCCGAGTGGCTCAGCAGGCCTGGGGAACAGGTTTTGTGTTGGGGTGTGGCACAGTTGGCAGGGACAGATCGAGAAGGGCTTTGTTTACCATGAGGAGCAGTTTGGACTTTCTGTTTAGACCGCGGGAAACCATCGGAGGAATTTAAGCAGATAGCATCCTGACCAGACATGTGTTTGGAAAGCTGACTAACCTTTGCCTCTGCTCTGACTTCAGATCCCACATTCCTGTGGGGCCTGGGGCCTGTTGGCTGGTCCAGGGGCACCTCAATTCCGCTTGTCTAGTACCTTCCCTTAAGACATGCTTCTCTGCTCCTGTATTCAGTGTCCCAGTGAACGCCACCACCAGTCACCCACTCACTCACACTGGAAACTGTGGGGGTCATCTACACAGCTTACTCCCCCTCATCCTCTTATCTAATCAAGTGCTGCAACTCTGCCTTCCCAATGTGCCCTGCTCTTCATGTCTCCTGCTGCTTCAGGATTTATGCACACATTCTCTCTGGCCAAGGCTGGCAGAAGCCTCCTAGCAGGCCTTCCAGCCTCCAGTCTCTCTGTCCCCCTAGTGCATCTGTGACACTGTGCAGTCAGAACCTAAAAGCAGCCCTGGCCACACCGCTCCCCAGCTTAAAGCCCTTTCAATCAGCAGTAGTAAATGATACACCTATTGGCCAAATTTGCCTCGCAGACAAACTGTTTAGCATTCAGTGTTGGAAACATTTCTCAACTGTGTCCAATATTTTAAAGTTGGGATGTTTCTGGCATCCTTTGGCAACTCTGGGCCTGTGTTCTCGGCACAGCAATCTAATGTTGGGGCTGAGCAGAGGCGCCCCCTCTCTGGCCAGCAGGTTGAGCTCCTATTGCCTCTACCACGCTCCCACCTCCCCAGTAGAGGCCAATGTCAGCACTGTTTATCACTGACTTGCACTGTTAAGGGAAGAGGGGACTATTTCTTGTAGCTAGGTCTTCATCGGAAATGGAGAAACAGAAGATAGATTGAAAGGACTATGTACTTCAGAATTGTGAGAGTGCATATTTCTGGAGGGAAGACTACTTCTCTGGTTTTAACATACAAAGTTTCTGTGTGAAGGAAGCATACACCCAGACCACTTCCCTGTCCCTGCCCATTCTCTCTCTTTATCAAGTTTGGTCTGGAACCCAAAGTGAATTAAACATAGCCTGCCCCATGCGCTTCAGAGGTTCTTTATGAGGAGAGCACATCAGATTCTCCTGCAGAGACTTTCTATCAGGCTGGAGGGAAGCCCAAGTGCTTGTGTGCATGTGTGTGTATAACTATATACATGATATATAACTATATTATATTTATTTATATTGATATAGTATTATATGTTATGTATACAGCTACATATAATGCACTATGTAGAATATAGCATATTATTATAGTTATACACACATATATGCAATATGTATATTGTACATATGTAACTGTAAGGAATACTGCAGGTGATTCTGATGCCCCAGCAGCTATTCGAACCACAGTCCTCATATGGTAGGAACAGAGCCCTGTCTCCACTCGGGACTGGCTCACGTTTTTCAGGTGATGCTACTCTCTCCCCTGGCTGGGGGCTCAGGAGGACTCATCCAAGGCACCCAGGGGTCTCTGCAAGGACTTTTCACCCTTGCTCAAGGATCATGTCATGAAGAAAACAGACTCCTAGTTCCCTTAACCCCTCATCACAGCAGGGACAGGATGCCCTTCTTTTAATTTTTCTCTCCTGGACTTGGCCCTACAACTACAACTAAATTATGGCCAGCAGGTGGCACCCAGGTCCTGAGCAAGGATGCCTTTCTATGTTTCCTTGTCCCTAAATCCCCCTCTGTGTAGCTCCATTTAGAAAGGAAAAGCCCCTAAATTTGATCTGGCCCTCCCAACAAGAAGCCTGATTCAGTCAAAAGCTAGTGGTGTCAGGGCAGAGGCTTGAGCGGAGTGCTTGTTCCTGGCCCAGATGTCCTAAGAGCTGGACCACCTAGAGCAGACTAGAGCATTGGGTTTGCTTTAAGATTCTGGACTAAGCTAACACAACCTCCCTATTCCGCAAAGCCACAAGTTAAATTCATCAAGGGGCCCAGCTTCTGATGCCTTTTTGTATTGGGGGTTGACTCAGACCTAGACTCAAACCAGACCAGCTTCTGTGGGCAGAAGTATATAGAGCATTTGCCTAAGCATCTGGTCCTAAGTGGACCAGTTGCCCCCAATGAGAGCAGAGACACAGTCTGAAAAAACTCTTCTAGTTAACGTACCTGTTACCAAGGGCTGCTTCACCTTCCCTGAGATCATGGTAGGCAACCCCCTAGAGAGGGCAGCCTTTGTTCCAAGGGCTACAATAGTAGGATCTTCCAACTATTGTTCCTATGTTTCTACCATCATCTTTAGTGACTGTCAGGAGAAACAGCCCGATTGGATTGTAACATGTCACCCTCTGGGTCAGTTGCAAACCTCGTTCAGGATTAGATTAGAAGGTATGACCTTGAGAAAAGCCTGCTCCTGACTGCTGCTACCAGGTGTGGGGTCATGAGAAAGAAAGGTTGAGGAGGTTTCATCTGATTTTGCTAAATCGTTCCCTAAGTTAGGACCATGAGGTTCACAGTACATTCACTGGCAACAGCTTTCATCAGGAGAGGTGGAGCTAATGGTCATTTTGCAGCCTGAGGCCTTAAAAATGGTCATCATTACCAAATCTCAACCTCCCGTTGCTAGAAGAGTTTCGCGAGACCCTTCAAATGCAGTTCCTCCCCCTATATGCAGGACTGCACTTAGCTCTAGGCATTTACATTTGTATGTCATAAATAAGTCTGCATAACTCTGAAATCTCACATTCTAATATTTAAGAACCTTATCATCAGCCTAAATCTAATTTTGGCTTTTTTGTTTTTAAGTCTTCAGTGGAAATCTATGTTTCACAAATATGTCTTGAAGATAATTCAGGGCCTCCCAGTCTTCTTTAATTCTCGTCCCTAGATGACCCCCTTTTAGTTCCCAGGCCTCTACCCTCTGCCTAGCACAGCTATGAAAGATGCACCAGGTCTGTGAGTCCTATATGGGTGCAGGGCATGCCTCCAGCAGGCTCCAGAAAGCTTCTGCTCTGAGAATCCTGAATCTCTAGTCAGATAGTTGGGTTTGAATCCTGGCTCTACTATCTCGTAGCTGTTTGATGTTGAGCCTCAGTTTTCTCATCTATAAAACGGGAACAGTAACAGTCCCCACTTCACAGATCTGTTATGAGGATTAAGTGAGCCACAGATACAAAGTACTGAATAGAGTCTGGCACATAGTAAGTATCCATAGTAAGTATCAGCATTATAAGGGCAGACAGGAAAATCTAATGGCACTGGTCTGAGAAGCAGGTGCCCAACACACATCTAACTTCAGGTCCCTGAGACTCCAGGCCAGGAGGGAGACATGGCTTTTCTCTGCCCCTTTCTGCCTGGAGACAGCCATCTGGGCTTCCCAAAGCTGGGCCTCTGACCACGACACCTCCCCAAGTCCAGCTTTCCCACATATTGTACTTTATAGATGCCATCCTACCGGCCAGGAAAACTGGAACCGATGCTGTGGGGTCAGAGGAGAAAGAACTCTGCAGAGCCTGCCAAAACGTTTTCTGCCCCCGACATGGGGCTATGCCCATTGTCACTGGGCTACCCCTTCCTATCCAGGCCCATGGGGGCTGAAGTCACCTGTCTGGCAAATCTAAAAAGCTGCTATCCCTTGGCCCCTTGGATCACACATCCAGGATATCCTGGGGTTGCATGGAGGCAATTTGTGCAAGCAGGGATGAAGGGGCCTGAGGGACTGGAGGAGCCCAGCTGGCGGGTCACAAAGCTCTGGCAGACCCGGCCAATCACCTTCTTCCCATGGCTGAGCTAGGATCTGACTCACAGGGAGCCTCGGCCTCTCAAAGCTGAATTAGTCAAAGGTAGGGATGAGGCAGGTGCAGCGAGCGGTTCCAGGGCTGGCAGAGAACGATCTGCTGCCCACCCAGCAGATCCAGGTCAGGGATCTAGACAGTAGGTTCAGGTAGGGACTGGGGCCTCTACCAGATTCTGTTCTCACAACACTTTTAGGTCATGCAGCTCTTCCCTAAGCTCCGGAACCCTGCTGAGGTCCCAGACACTGGCGTCTTGGATGTGACCTGTTGTATAGTGACCTGAACTCCTAAAGAGCCTTTCCCTGGATGGTCTGGATGATGCTGCCAGGCCCCTTGTAGCTGCTGTCCAGGGGAGGGACTCCTGTGGGGAGTTCTGGACAGGATACTGTATCTGACCACAGCTCACAGGGTTAACAGAAACATTAATTCATTTTAGTAGGGTCCATGTAGGAGGGCAGATAGAAAGGTTAACCTTTCTTTCTAAAAGTTCTCCATTGGAAATCTTTTAGTTCCTCAAACATCTCCTTTTTGAGTCAACAATCTTCCATGATAAGTGCTACCCATCCATCCAAGGCGACTGGCAGCAGACTCCTGGAAGCTGTGCAGGGTGGTGAAGCGAGGTGTAACAGCAGGTTGGCTTGCCTGCAGGCTCGGCCACCTACCGCCTGTGAGACCTAGAGCAAGTGGTGTGAGGTATCCAAGCCTCAGTGGTCAGGTCTGAAGAATCAGAATGATACTTTGAAAGGGTGCTGTCAGGTTAATGAAGGACCCTGTGTGTGGGAACCAGAGGCTCATCATCACCTTGCCTTTGGGGACTGAGCAACCTTTACAGCTGGCAGAAAACCACAGACAGCAGCACCATGAACCAACTGCCACCAAATCACTGATTGGGATCTTAGTGGGGAGAGAGCAGGGACAAGCTTGGCTTTTGGTTGTGGCTCTCAGGCAGAAAGATAGAGTGGTTCTTTAGAAGCTAAGCTGCTCATTTCTTTAATTTGTACTGTTTCAGGGCCCTGTATACAATAGGTGCTCAATAAATATTTCTTGAATGTATAAATGAATGAACGGAAAAGGTTAAACCACAGTGTGGGGTTTCAGGTGGTCAGTGGGCTCAGAAAGGGTGGGTTTCTGGTCTCATTTCTTGTTTGTTGACCCAGGGAGGAAAGTAGAATGCTAGTGTGCTCCCCCTGCCACACATAAATGGGCACAGCATGATGCCTCTGGGTACTCAGCAAGACATTTATAAGGCTCTTCCTCTGACACAAGTAGAAGAGAACCTAAGTAACAAGGTGCTGCCTGATTCCTCAGGGCAGGGTTTCAGGATGGTTCTGAGAATGGAAGTTGGTAACCTGCTGGGAGAACTCCCCCCCCCCCCATCAGGATGGCTCTCAGTCCAGTTCTGTGCACCCCCACAGGGTGCAGGAGTCCCTCTCTCCTTGGTCTAATCTGCGGGGTGGGTTGCTGGCCCATCTGCAGCAAGCCTGAGCATTGACACAATGTGCTAACCACTCTATGAGGCACCTTGAGGACACAGGGTCATTTTAAGGCATGGGTCTTGTCTGCAAGGAGCATTTGTTTGCTTGAAGAAATCAGAGTAATTCACAAAACAACAAGGGACCCCACAAACCAGAATATATAAGGTACCAAATAGTGAAACTATACTTGGCTTTTAAGTGCTCCAGGAGACTGTAAAGGATGAATGGGGGCTCAGTAGTTTGCTGATTTCTGGGGGGAAGGTGGCACCTAACTTGGGCTTTTTAAGATGAGATGATGTCAGAAAGGAGGGAAAAAAATGGGACATTTGAGACATGGGAAACATGTTATTACTTTTATTTTTTAAAGTGAGTATAAGACCAATGATTAAATCTTAGAAGAATGTTAGGGCATGTGATCATGAGAGGAAGTAGGAGAGGCAGGTGGTACCTCAGGAGCCAAGGGAGGGACCAGTTTTAAGGAGGAGGCTACCTGCCTTGTTTAATGAAGTTATACCAGACCTTGGATGGAGAAATGGTCATTTGATTGTGCAAGAAAAGTGATAAAACTCTGAGTCATTTTGTTGGAGTGCAAGGACAGAAGCTATCTGCAGACAATTATGGAGTCCTGGATCATTTGCCCATGAGGATGCTGAGGAGGGAAATCAGGAGTTTGTCGTCAAGGCCATTTGTGTCTGCTACAGCATGGCAGGTGGACTAGAGAGTGACTTCTTGCAATGTGGAGAACACCTTGCTGCTTTTAATAGAAATTTGAAGAGAGACACAAATTTAACATGGGTTTGTGCCCTTTACCTTGGCATCCCACTTATCCTCTCTAGAGTCCATCTCCTGTCCTTAAGTTCTAGACCTCATCTATCCAAGGAGTCTCGTGGGTACCACCTCATGGTTTTCCTAAAGCTTCCTACAACATGGTGCCATGAAGGAAGAGAAAGGAGGGGAAGAAATTTAAATATAATAACATTTTAACTAAGTTGAATGTTCTAAATATTATTTTACTGTTCTGTTTAACTGTAGTTAATCACCCCTTCTGATCTTTAGTTTTGCTGAAAATTTTATTGAAAATTACTCTATTAAGGCAGGGTAGAATAAACAAAATTTATTACTAAGCATTTTAAGAGCCTCAGATTCACTCACTCACTTTTTTTGCGGGGGTGGTGGTGGTGGTGGGGTGTTCCAGGCACTGAGCCAAGCTTAGTAGGAAGGCATGAGACCCAGTCTGTGTTCTTGAGCATTTGTGGACTAGGGTGGGAGCTAGGCAAGTGACCAAAACTGAAGGACAACTACAGTTGTCACGTCCACTACAACCCCCAGAGGCAGGAATGGCATGCTGCTTCCTGAGCTAGGGAAGGCTTTATAGTTTGAGTTGCATCTTCAAGGAGAAGCTCATCAGGCAAACAAGAGTCAAAGGAAAATGGGATGGACTGGGAGGAGGGAGAGGACTACACACAGTTCAGGATGCCTGAACTGTTGTGGGCAGAGGGAGATGTGGCTACAAAGGTAGGCAGAAGCCACACACGAGGAGCTCTGGAAGGAGGCCAGGCACGCTTTCATCCCGGGGGAAACTCACAGGGGATTTTTGTTTTCATGTATACAATATATTTGTAATAATACAAAAATATTTATAACAATACTATAGCTGAAATAACAGCATAATTTCCAGATTGAAATTACAGCAAATGAAATTACAGTGCTTAGAAACTGCATTAGATTTATAATTCTTGAGGCTTTAGTTCACAATATCTTCTCTAGTAAAAACTGAAGAGATTCCCAAGGGCTGCTTGCAGAAATCAGTGCCCCTCTAAATTTCTGTAAACTCTTTACGTTGAAATAATTTTAGACTCACAATTGCAAAATAGGACAAAGAATTCCCACATATCCTCCTCCAGCTCCCCCCAATGACATCTTACATAACAATTGTTAAGGCCAGGAAATGACATTGGCACATTATTAACTAAGCTACAGACCTTATTTGGATTTCATCGGCTTTGCACGCACTCTTTTTTTTGTGTGTGTAGAGTCCATGAGATTTTATCACATGTATAGATTCATGTAACAACCACCCTACGGGGACACAGACCTGTTCTATAATCTCCAAGAAATCCCCCTTGTGCTACCTACCCCTTTATGGCCATGCCCTTGCCCCACTCTACCCCTTGGCAACCACAGGCCTGTTTTCCATCACTATAATTTTGTAATTTAAGAATGTTATCTAAACGGAATTATACAGTGACTTTTTGGGATAGGCTTTTCCCCCTCAGCATGCCTGTGGAGTCCCACCCAAGCTGTTGCATGGATTAGTGGTTATTTCTTATTGCTGAGTAGTACTCCAAACACCAGTACAAGTGTGGATGTACCAAAGTTTATCCACTCACCCAGTGAAGGACCTCTGGGTTTTTCCGGTTTGTGGCAACTACAGAAAACCCTGTGAGCACGTTCCTCAGTCTTCCCTTGCTGTGTCCATGAAAGTGTGGCTCCAGGAGAGAGCTCTTCCTACTTGTCTATTCTCTGGGACTACAAATCTGGTGGGAGTTTGTAGTTGGAAGACCCAGGCATTAGGCTGGGGGCCAGGAGCTGAGAAGACAAAGGTACAAAGCAACTCTCTGGACTGACTGCTCCCAAAATTATGGGTTTGTCTCTGTCTAAACCTAAATCCATGCCACTACAGGCCAGATTACTACTTCTTACAGGCATTTTCACTGCAACCCAAATTTGTGAACCTATCTTTCTAGATGGCAGAATTTCACCAAGGATACTTTATAATTATAGTGGCCAGTTCAGGGAGCTCTCACTATGAACAAAATCTAGAGGAGTTGTAGAGCAAAAAGGAAAGAAAGTTTCAAACATCTAATTCTTTGAGGATTACTGGGGCTGAATCCATTAAGGTTCAGAACAACCTAAATTTCTACCCAAATTTGTACAAAACCCTCTTAAATCAGAAGCTAAAGAAGGGCTAAAATAAACAGTCAAAAGTACAATAGAGACAGGACTCATTGTATCTTGAACAAGATCTTGTTAAGTTCCCTATCCTTCAGTCAAAAAAACCCAATGGTTGGATATAGATTTACTCAGGACCTTGGGACATAAATAGAATAGTCATTCCCTGACCAGAACTAAATACTCTTATCTCTAGTGCCTCCTGAGACTGCATACTTTATAGTTGTAGATACATGCATACATTTTGCTTTCATTAGTGTTCCTTTAGATCAAGTGTTGTCTTCTTCTGGGAAATCAACAATCTACGTGGACTCTTATGCCCCAAACATTTGCTGAGGCCCCTTCAACTTTTAAAAATTTCTCAACTACAACCTCAAGGACCCTGAACTTCCTGTGATTCTTTATGTGGATGACCTTCTGTTGGCTCCTAAAGATGAGGAAAGCTCTTAAGACTGATTCTAGCTATCTAATGTTTTCTTTCAGAAAGGGCATAAGTGTTTCAAAGAGAAGTTAAAATTTTCTCAAAGTGAAATCCATTACTGAGGACATGATTTTTCCCAAGGGAGTAAATGCTTTACTTATGACAGACTATAGGCCATTCAAAACTCTCCAACTTTTCTGATACTAACATACTTATAAGTGAACCAAGTCCTGGGTATATAAATCATTTCCTTGGGAATCTGAACATGAAGAGGTCTTTTGTGAGTTAAATTAGCCTTTCAGAAACTTCCTACTCTGGGCTTACTTAATTATCACAAACATTTCTGCCTGTGCACACATGAGAGATCTAGACAAACTTTTGGTGCTCTGATTCAACTTCATGGGACTCATCAGACATCAACAATCTACAGTAGTCTCTCCTGAGCTGTGGAAAGCCTCGCGTACTTCTCCAGTGGGCAACAGCCCTAGCACCGAAGCTCTTGGGGGCTTCTGCACAGTTGGGTTTTAGGGTCTCCTTTAAATTTGATGGTCCTTCATGCCACACAATACTTGTAGCTCACTGAAAATACATAACATTTCTCAGTAAACATGCATACTAGCAATGAAATCCTATTACTTGCTCCCCACATATTTCTATTCATTGCAGTAATACTTTGAATCCTGCTACCCTACTTTTAGGTGTCATGTTCTCAATGAGGTCATTTTGGCCCACTGGTTTCTATTCTAGGAAAAAAGAGATTGTGAGATAATTCAAGCAGGAGAAAAACTGAACCTGGATTTAAGAATCAAATCCTGAGTCACTAGAAGGGAGCTTATAACACCAAAGATTTTTCCAGATCTCACATGTACATAAATTTTAGTTTCTCTTCCTTTCTTTCCCCTCACGGTGGTAATAATTGACAGTAGCTTCTCATCCTTTGCATTTTACCTCTCTGGAGGTCAGGGTAAGGTCCTGAAGAGACCACTGAAATAGAATCCTTATCATTTCCCTCCTGGAATTAGAATTCTGGAACTTTTTTTTTTTTCTTATTTTAGAGGAGTGGTGATGAGGTCCTAGGATTTGACCTACGTTCACTGAGCACAAATCTTGCTTGGATGCATCATTCACTCGTTTGTTCACACATGAACATGTGCCTACACATAGGAATATTTAAGTACCTACTATGTGCATAGAGATGATTTGACCAGAGGAATCCTTCTCTCATTCAAGGATGACTCTCTGTTTGATGAGGATTGTGCTTAGTGGCTAACTGCTGACTAGATAATAACTACTTCAAAGTGATGTGTAGGGATAATTTACTCCTTGGACCACCTCCCCAGGAAATTGCAGTAAGTTGCAAAAGCAGCTTAATACCGTTAAAATACCACCCCTGGAATCTACCAATTTTGTTTTCTAAGCCTTCTATTACAGATTATGAAGAAGGCCTACAAGGCTACCTTACCTGAGGTACATCAGGTAAGAATGAACTGTTACTTATAGGGAGGGCTGCTTCAAAGGAGGCCAGATTCCAGGGGCACCTTAATCCCAGACAAGCGAGGGTGGCCTTGAATTAGGACTAAGATAGAACAAATGATGACACCACAGTGGCAGAAAAGACTTCAAAATAAGAATAGGTGAGTGAGGTACTTGCTCACCAGAAAGATGACAAGTCCCGTGCAATGCCTATCAGGATGAGGGCCTGCACCTGCCTCCTGGAAACACAGGACCCTTCAGTCCTGCACAGCCAGGCAGCACTGGAGCGGTAGTGGATGTGGAGCTGGCTGAGGTTCTCAGGGACTCTGCTCTGGGTCCCCAGAGGTCAGCAGGCACTTCACAGTCTGGTCAGGGCTAGTACAAAGTTAAATCCGTGTTATGGCCATAGGATAACAGGTTAATGGTAAACAAACAAAAACCTGTAATTGAAGGTGCAGGGAAATATACTTTTTAAAACATGGTTGATGAGAGCAACCATGTTTGGAGGGCAAAAATTTGGTTAAAAAAATGATATTAAAAGCCTTTATATTTTATATAGTCTTTTACCTTAATTCTACTTTTAGCAATTTTATACTAAAGCAATAATTGTGGGTCTGTATAAATCTATAGATATAAGTGTATTTATAATAAAAAACTGGAAACAAAGAAATGATCAATAATAAATTGTTAAATAGACCATGGTACATCTAAACTATACAGCTGTTTAAGAGAGCGATATTTCTGAAGAATCAGTAATGGCTCTTTGGCACTGCTGGGGGACTGACTCAGCACCCATTCCCAACACCTTTCTTTCTCCTCTGCCTGTCTCCACTACAGAGGTTAGAAAAATGAAATGCAGTAGACTCTCACTTAACCAGCACCTATGGGGATTGGCAGATGCCTGATCAATGTAAGTAAACTCTGTTAACCGGCAAAATACTTTGCCGGTTGTTTGAGGTTTTGCTGGTTGCTTGAGTTCCAGTTAACAGAGTCCACTGTACTTGCTTTCCAGCCCAGCAGTGTCTCCTAGGGAGCCTTTCCAACAGACACACACCCTCTGTAGAAAGAGGCTCAGGTATGGGGAAAAGGGATTCTGATTTGCCTTCCAACCTGTTTGAGAACCACTTTTTTCTCTTAACCCCATCTTCAAGGAAGATCTTTCCCTTCCTCCTCTATTTATTTTTTCATTTATCTCTTTATATCAGTATAAACTCATAGATTATTTTATTCAATGGGTTATAATACATTACTACAATTTCTTCTGATGCTCTAATTGTCCCAGCAATGGCCAATGGGAGCCCCTTCCGACTGGCTCCTATTGCCTTTCTGACACATCCCCAACATTCTTGGAGAAGTTTCTTACTTTCTAGTGCAATAAGATGTTTCAGGCTCAACTTATACTTCCCCTGCCTCAGTCTTGGAACACGCCATTTCTCTAAGGATTCCTGGTTCTTTTAGGGGAGAGGGAAAACCACTTTTGAAGACTTCAGCATCATATTAATATTTATAATAAAAGAGGACTGAATAAAGTCAGGAAAGAACAAGAAAGAGCCCCCTCTGTGATAATGACTAATAAGCAGGGATCAGCAATTATGAGCTAGAACCATTTTTCTGTCTTTTTTTTTTTTGGAACATAGCCATGCTCAGTCAGTTACCTATTATCTACAGCTGCTTTCATATCACAACAGCAGAGATGAATAGTTTTGATTGAGATTGTATGGCTTGCAAAGCATGACATATTTACTATCTGGTCCTTATAGAAAATGTCTGCTGGTCCCTGAGAACATGATTCTATATGTTATAGACAGGATTACCTATCAGGAAGAATAATGTCACTTGGTGATACTGTAAACAAGACAATATGTCTTCCTGGATGTCAAAAGGCAGTACCTTTATCAATGCAAAATATGCTATAAACTTGGAAAAACTAATGCCATAATGCAGAATTTCGGTGTAAAGGCAATTATAAACAAAGGGGGTGGTTACTATGGGATATAGAGAAAAAAATGGCTGGAAAGTAAGACTATGTTTGTTCAATTTTAAGAATGTCCAATGGAATAGCACTCTGTTTAGTTGACATTGGTATTCTGGTCACTATGACCATGTTTGTTCCAGTGGAGAAGGGAGAATTACTCAAGCTTGACCACAGTGTGGATGACGATGTATCATTTCTTAATGTCTTCCAACTCTATTTGTTCTGATTTCATGCTCACAAAGCAAGCTCTGATTACCTTTCTGATTTTCAAGGTACCACAATATAGGCAAGAAATATATCCCTTGCTATATTAAATTTACTTTTGGTACAAATGTGCCTGAGCAAATCAATGTAAGTCAGTTTTCTCAGGGCTCAGTGACCTTAAGGAGAGTATCAAATTTAAAGACATGAGAGGCTAGATCCTGAACTGTGTCAATTCCCTTAGAACAGGCACACAATAAAACGGCCAGATCATCATTACATTTCTTGCAAAGTGGGCAGATGAAAATGTATGCTGAAATGTTGGACAGCTCCCATCCACAAAGATTAGGGCTCTAGCCAAATACTGGGGTATCCCAGAAGAATTCCTTCAAGTGAATGTTCTCAGTAAGTCTCTGTCTTGTAAGAGAAGCCCACCTCTACTCAGGAGAGCATGATTCTCAAGATTTCCATTACAGTTCTGGATTTCCTGACAGACATGAACTTTCAAACCCAACCAGTGATGAGGACTGAGCTGGGCCTACAGTAGTAGGATAAAGAACCAGAACTTGGAGTTCCCTGGTGATGTAGTGGCTAGGCTTCAGCGCTGTTAACGCTGCAGCCTGGGTTCGATTCCCAGCCAGGGAACTACTAAACTAAAAAAACCCCAAAAACCAGAACTGCTCTATTTCCTAAATCCAGCCAACATTAGTGTTAGTGAGGCTGAAAAAGGGGCAGAAGGCATCTGGTCCTCAATCAGGCCATCTCACTGGGCAGGGTGTCACACCAACATGCAAGAATTACAGCAGCATGTATTAAAACTTTAACATGAACTTAGGGATGGTGTACTGTCTCATATTTGTATTTTTAATTCCAAAGCACGACCCAAAGTAGGTGTTTAATGTTTCTTGAGTGACTTGTCATTTCTTCCCCTCAAAGAATCCATCCTCAACTTCTAGAATAGGTCAGTATTTTTAAAGAAAATGATCTGAGAACATTACTCAGTGAGACTGAGTTGTCCTGTTTCCTCTAAAATATAACTTTAAAAATCATGTTTTTGACAAAAAGTATTGACATACTCTTTTAGATGTAAATATAACAAATATGAACATATCTCATTTATTCTTCTCCCTTAGTTATGGGAGTAATAAGTTTCTGATTTCATAATACCATGAGCTTGAACAATTATACACATCCGTTTCTTGCAGAAAGTTGGCACAAAGGAAGGATTTGTGTGGGGTGGTGGTGGTGGTAAAAGACAGGGAATCAGTTCTCACATGTGTGGCATAAGAAGGTCAAGGAAAAAAGTCTAGCATGATTTACAACAGTGAGTTATTTCAATAAGGGAAGGGGAGGAGGAATACCCTTAATTACAGTGAAGCAGAAAGAACAGACAGTTGTTACCTGTCTTTATCTGGCCTGATTTTAATAAGAGTTTGAGAGTCTGATCTAGAAATGTAAGTCTGGGAGTGGATGCCTACAAGTTGCCAGGACCTTCCAGAGAGATGATTTAGGCAATCTCATGATTGTGGGATTCTAGAGGGACAGAGATAGAAAGGTGACACTAAGCCAACAGTGTGAAAATGAATCCACTTTTTATTTCTGTAGGGCTCTACAAAGTGAGTGGGTAGTTTTATTCCTGTTTTTAAAAAGAACAGGGGTTACTTAGGAGCAAGCAGTCATGAATCATAACTGTGGAGAAGTGAATTTGAATAAAGGGAATGGCAGTGACCTACAGGCCACTGGTAGTCAGATGGCACCCCCAAAGTCCTCTTCTCCCTACCACCTCCATCAAGCTCTTTATTTTGTGATCAATGCTGTAGGTAGTACTGGTTCAATCACCACTATCACTTCTGCTCTGCTGTTGTCCTTCTACTAGGATGTCATGCCAACTGATGGATACAGGCTGTGCCTTGGCGGCAGTCCTGACTGTCCCTGGGGCTGACCAAACAAGCCTCTCCAATCTGTTTTAGATCTCTTAAATTCAGTAAGTATGCACCCACTGAGTGTCAGGGACAGTGCTGGGCACTGATGATAAATAGGAGACTCCCACCATCAAGGAACTCACAGCTGAACTGTGGAGAGAGATGTGCAATGGTAACATCATATACAAGGACTATAACATCAATTCCTCCCCAGTAATTATTTAAGCAATTACTCTCTGATAATTACTTTAATTCTTATTAACTTTGAAAAATTACAAAAGTAGTATTCAAATTCAAATAATACAGAAGTGTATAAAATAAACAAGCAAAATTTCCTGGTTATCAGGTATGTGTATTTTTCAGACCTCTTAACATACATATTCAAACTATAAACACATACTTTTTCCATTGTTTAAAGAAAAATAGAATAAAAATATAAATATCCTGTGACTTTATTCCCTCTAAAAATATCATGGTTACTTTTCCATGCAAGGTATAGAGATGCACCTCATTCTCCTTGATGGGTACATATTTTGCATCCAGAAAAAATTAATTTCTCTGAAAAGGTTAGAGAATGTTTTGGGCAAAAGGTGATCTGGGCCTTGAAGAAAGAGTTGGAGTTCATTTAGTAGTATGTAGAGCCAAGAGATAATGCTTGTGATGCATGCATGAGGCAGGGACTGCAAGGGAGAGGTGGGGCAGGGACTGAAGACAGGCTGAGCATGCAAGAGAGGTGTGGAAATACACAGCCTCTTTGAGGACCATCAGCGCTCTGGTGAAGACATGTTTATTCCTCAAACTTTGATGGGCATCACAATCACCTTGGGAATTTTTTAAAACTGCAGTTGCTCCATCCTCTCCTTTAAGATTCTTATTCAGTAGGTTGGTGACCCCAAAGTCTTTGCTCTTAACCACTACACTAGGCTGTCTCTCCTTCTCTGATAGTGTGTAGTACTATTGTTCATAACCCAAGCAAGGCAAAGGGAGGCCCAGAAAGTCCCCATGGTAGCAGACTAGGAAATCTCGATATCGTTACATTTTGCTCTCACTTAGCTATCCCATACGTAGCCTTCTAGCATCCTTTTCTACACCAACTCTTTACTTTATATGTTTATGTCATCTTTCATCTGAAAAATTCAAAGTATTCCCAACACTGACCTCATGACTGGGCAATGGGAACAGCTAATATCTTAATAATAGAGGATAAATAGAGGCACCAGATAACACTGAAGCTGAGGACAGAATTTAAGGCTGTCCTGAATTACACAGACCCTGTATCGCTTTTCTCATTTATCAAGGAAGTGTATGGAAAGCAGCCTGCACAGTGCCCAGTTATGCATCATTTGTCTCCTTGACCACAACCAATCAGGGAATGCCCAGGGGTCCTGGAGCTTAGTGGGTGTTTCATGATGTTCTGCAAAACAGCCATCAGAAATTCCACAGAGACTTTTCTTCTAAAGGTGTCAAGAAAAACTTCAGAATGTCATAAAAAAATGAAAGAAGCAAAGACAACTACATCTCAAGGCTTCCCTTCTGTGTTAGTTTGGGAGACAAGGGTGCTGTAATTCCATAGTTGTTTATGAAAATGTTGAAGTGAAGCTGTCTGCCTGGCAGACAGCAAGAATAAAAAATAAACCTGGGACTTCACAGTAGACAGTGGTGCTCAGCTAGTGTACAAGTCTCTCCTAAGTCCCAGGGGATAGAAAGAGGAGCAGGATCATTTTTCTGATAGAGTGGCAAGGGTCACATTTGGCTCTGGACAAAACCCTTTAAGCCAAGATTGACCCAACAGACCTCAAAAAGGGACGCCCTCTAGAGCAGAGGTTCTCAGAATTTAGGGTGCACAGGAATCACCTGACAGATCCCAGAGCCCAACCCCAGAGGGGGACAGATAGGGGCGGGGGCTCAGGAGTCTATTTTTTGTAGGCTTTCCTGGTGAGTCAGTAACAGGATCACACTTGAGACCAGTCTGCTCTAGAGAACATGTACAAAATTTTCCCATTTATCTGCTCCTGTCAGTGGCCTGACCAGCATTAAGCTGAGGCACAGGGAAGCATGGCTTCTTAAAATGCAGCTTTCCCTCATTTCCAAATGTTCTGGTCTTCTTTCTGATTGGATTCCAGAATGTTGTGATAGAGTAAAACAACTTGGGGAACAAATATAAATAAATATGCTGGGTTCCCATATGGAGGCTGAGAAAAATATCAATGAAGGATCACAACTATTAATGACCCCTTAGTGAATTGGTTCTACTGCCACCATTTAAAAAGCAGCTAGGCTCCCGTAGCTAGAGTGCTTGCGCAAAAAGCTGGGCGAAGATGGAGCTGAAATGGGTGCAAGGAGAGTAGGGTGTGATTGAAATAACGACAGTCAAGTTTCTCAGTAGCTCTTGTGATAAAAATAAGCACTTTATTGCTCTGGTTAAAAATAAGATACAAAGTATTCAGCATTGATAAAGCCTGTTGAATGAAAAAAAATAAAATAAAAAGCAGCTAAATGTATGTGGTATTCTTTTTTGATAATCATATATGCAAATTAAGAAAAAGAGCTAGAGACTAGGATAGATATTATTATCTCACACCATCATAGACTGCTGAGACAATGTAAGGTCCTTCATTAATATTTGTCCAGGAGGGACCTTCCCTTCTACCAAGTCAGGATGCTGGTCCCATGAAAGACAATGGTGCCACATCGCTGTGGTCACTCAGACCAGTGGGCCAAGAGACACACCATACAACAATGGCCCTGGTTGTTAGAACCTGGCCTCCAGCAGGCCTGCCTGCCTAAGATGTGGAAATAATGCTGTCAACAAAGAGGTGGCTTTAGTTTTATACTTTAAACTAAAGCAAGTATCCAACAAGCTGATTGTTTTAAAAGTGAAATTTGGTAATTGGAATTTCAGATCTGGGAGTTATGAAAAGAGGAGCTGAAGCAGAATTAAGCCATTAATTATTTGGCAAGGTTCCAAGATATTCAGCATAATGTGTCATGTTTCACAAGCATGCAGGACACCTTTGTCTAATGCCATGTCCTAGAAATGAGTTTGAGTGGTGAGGAACACAGACATTTTTGTCCTAATGGACTCTTTTCTGATCCCTTTATTGATTGTCAAATCTCTTTTTAAAATTCTCTAACTTTAGAGTCAACCATCAAAAACTTTTTCAAAATAGGCATGAGTATTTTCTAGTAGATAATTTTAATGTTGAGAATTAATTCTCCTCCCCAGTCCCAACTCTACTTCTTTGAAGTCAGCATGCCTTTAATCTGTAAACATAAAAATAAGCATCAATAAGGAATGCGGTCCCATCATCTCCGAGTAGGAAGTTTTATTTACTTCTAAGGAAGAAATGATCATTTCCCAGAGCTACTGAGACAAGCAGAAGCAGAACGGGAACTCTGCTTTTGATGGGCTTGATGTAGATTCTAACAGCCTCAAGTAATTACATCTGCCTTCTAGAACAACTATTCCTGGGTCGCTCCCTCCTGAGTTATTGCCCCTAGATTAGGCACGTCCAACCTGCGGCCTAGGATGGCTTTGGATACGGCCCAACACAAATTCTTAAAACATTATGAGGTTGTTTTTTTTTTTAATCTTTTTTTGGCTTATCAGCTATTGTTAGTATTAGTGTATTGTATGTGTGGCCCAAGACAATTCTTCTTCCAATGTGGCCCAGGAAGCCAAAAGGTTGCACACGCATGGTCTAGATGGACATGTTTCAATTGGTGGATTTTCAGCTTCTCACTGTCCCTTCTGACCAATAAACCCCATGAACCGCTCCATCGTTTACAAAAGGAGCCATAACATCTCCCACATTTCCTGTAGCTCTCCTAGTACAATGAACTTGCTCCAATGCCTCTAATCCCAGTACCAGGTATACTTCTTGTGACTCATCCTTTGGCTCATCCCAGGGCCGTGTCTGCACAGGCACCAGCTTTATGACTGATGGCTACGTGAAACACACTTACAGGCCCATTCAGCTTAGCCTGCCCGATGAGTACCAAAGCTGAGTGCTATACAAGATTCCCCCCAGGCCCCCACCACATCTTCATCATCTCCAAAACTTAAAGGGAGAACTTGACCTTATCTAGCTCACATTCATACTCCATCTTTTTAGCTCAGCTGGCCTTGGCCTTTCTGTATTTTCTGCTTACCATAACCTGTGAGAGTAATGCATTTCATGTTTCCTACCTCTGCATGAGGAAGTATTTCCTTTGACACTGCCTTTCTTACTTCAAGGAGTAGCATCTCATTCAAACACTTGGGGATGTGGTGAACAGGGCCACCCTTCCTATCCACACCTGTTAGTATTACATGGATTGTGGGCGGCCCCCGCAGATGCCCATGTCCTAATCCCTGGAACCTCTGAATATGCTACCTTAAATGGCAAAGGGGGCTTTGCAGATGTAATTGAATGAAGGATTTTGTGTTGGAAAGATTACCTGAATTATCCAGGTGGGCCTAATGTAAACAATGGTCCTTATAAGAGGGAAGCAAGTGGGTCAGAGAAAATGTAACGATGGCAGCAGAGGTCAGCGTGATGCAGGTACAAGCCAAGGAATGCAGGTAGCTAGAAGCTGGAAAAGGCAAGGAAGCAGATTTTCTCCTAGATCCTTCAGAACAAACAGCCTGGCTGACATCTTGATTTTAGCTCACTGTATCAGTTTCCTGCGGCTGCTGTAACAAATCACCACTGTTTGGAGGCCAGTAGTCCAAAATCCAGGTGTACATAGGGTCACACCCTCTCTGAAGGTTCTAGAGGGAATCTGTTCATTGCCTTTTCTAGTTTCTGGTGGCTCCAGGCATTTGTGTCTTGTGACCACACAACTCCAATCTCTGCCTGTGTGGTCACACTGTCTCCTCTCTCTCAAAACTCTTTCTGCCTCCCTCTTAAAAGGATACATGTGATTGCATTTAGAGTCCACCCAGATAATTTAGGATAATCTCTTTCTTTTAAGATGCTTAATTTAATCACTCATTTTATCATAGAAGGTAATATTCATAGGTTCTGGGGATGAGGATTTTTGGGGAGCTACCATTTAACCCACTATACCTACTGACGACGCGGTTTGGATTTCTAACCTCTAGAACTGTAAGATAATAGATTTGTGTTGTTCTAAGACTAAATTCATGGTGACTGTTGGAGCAGCAATAGGAAATTAATATACAGACTGATCAGTCTCACTTGAACTCTTCAAGCTGAAGAGTCTCTCTTTGATCTCACACTCGTGGAGGGTCACTCTGGATCATGCTGATTGCCCTGTGGCCTTGGCACTAGTCTGAGCCAGACCTGAGGTGGTGGAGTGGGCTTCCAGAGCCTACTTCTGCCGGGTTCTTCTATGAGAATGGTTTCTCCTACTCAGACCTATACTGTCAGAAGTCTCTCTGACTAAGTGTTTGCACAAGGAGAAAGGAGATGCGCAGAAGAGAATCTAGAACTAGGATATTGTGAAATATCTCATGAACTGAAAGGATGGCCCCAGTGGGAGTCTGTCTGACTTTAAGAGCCAACATCTTTCCCCAAAGAGGGGAAAAGAGTTTCAACAGCACATGTCTTAACAACCTCTCTCAGGGCTGAAGCACATCTATCTAAAGTTTAGATTCTAGTGGTACTAAGCAGCTGATGCCCAGCCTAGAGAAGGGAGAATTCAGGATCCTTTCTACTCTTTTCCAAATGTTTCATAAACTTAGGCAGTTCAGCTAGTGATCGTGCGCATTTAGACACCTGCAGGTTAGTCTAGCTAAGGCAGTTTTATTCTGCTCCTAAATAAGTCATGGCCCCTATGTTTTATTTATTTATTTATTTTTATTTATTTTTTTGTTTGTTTTTCTGCTTTTTGGTATGTGGGTAGCTCCCTGACTGGGAATCGAACCCAGGCCGCAGTGCTGACAGAGCCAGCGCCGAAGCCTTAAGCCACTACACCATCAGGGAACTCCCTGGCCCCTATGTTTTAGTTTCTCCACCAGCACAGTGAAAGCATTTCCCAGGGGTGAGTTCAAAACAAAGTTCTCTGACATGTTATTTCAGTCTCTTGGAAATAGTGCTACTAAGCACAAAAACAAATATGTTACCTCTGCAATGGGAAGTGCTTTCAACATGTATCTTTGCACTTGGACTTGAACATGACTACTGGGGTGTCCAATCTTTTGGCTTCCCTGGGCCACACTGGAAGAAAAAGAATTGTCTTGGGCTGCACATAAAATACACTAACACTAACGACAGCTGATGTGCTAAAAAAAAAAAAAGAAAAGAGTCACAAAAAAAATCTCATAATGTTTTAACAAAGTTTACAAATTTGCGTTGGGCTGCATTTAAAGCCGTCCCGGGCCACGGGTCTAGGTGGATATGATTCTAATTTAGTTGGAAGAAAACTGGAGGAAAAGGCAGTAATACAGTCACAGTAGTAAATAGCAATGGTGGAAACAGGTTTTCTGCATGGAGGGGCTTATGGCTAGTAACGTGGTGGGAGGAGGGAGATGCACTGGCACACACCTGTATTTGGACTGTATGTTTATTTGGACAGCTATGGGTCGAGGGGCAGCACTAAAGCCCACCCTAGCCATGCCTTAATGTCGCTACTGTCTAAGTGGTAGAATTACAAGCAGATCTAATGTTCTCATTTATTGTTTTTTACCCTTTCCAGTTTTTACATAGTGAAAAATAGTAAGAACCCATGTTTTAAAAAATAATATGTTAGTATGTGTGTAGGAAAAAAGTTGGAACATTCAACCAAATAGTGGCAATGATTCTCTGGGGGGCGGCAAGGTGATGGAAGACTACTGCTTTATGCATTTCTGTAATGTTTTAATTTTTAAATATTTTTAAAGGCAAAATTGACTTACATTTGTTATCCAAAAAAACAGGTTTTTGATGACTACTATAATACTACAGGCATTAGTTAGACACACCTTGTTTTTAAAAGTTTCTCTGAAAATATGGACAAGGTAGTAGTAATTTCTAAGAACAATTTTAAAAAAAATTCATGGGAAAGTTAATGCATGGATCCAGTCCAGGGTGCACGGATTATGAGGGTGAGTGAGCCAAGTGATGCAAAAACTCTTAAGAGTGTTCTTCAGTGGAGTAACTGAGGACATGGCAGCCATTTAAGGGATTTCTTTCCAAACACCAAATCCCCACCAGGGAGAAGGGACCAGAGGGGAGAGGCAGCTGCTGCTCAGGGACAACCTGTAGGCAAAGACTCCTAAGGTGTTCCCTTCAGCTGGCCCTCTGCCTTCAATGACCCAAGTTCATTCAGCTTAGGTACCTGGGAAAGCTTCCTAAAGAAGCTGACAGGCAGCCTCTTTGGAAAGGACGGTTATCAACTTCAGATTGTCAAGTTGAAAGCAATGCATAAGTTCAGATATTTCAGCTAACAGTTCTGGGAGCTTATTTTTTTTTTTTTTTTTAATGTGGGTAGTTCCCTGGCTGGGAATCGAACCCAGGCCTCAGTGTTGACAGTGCTGAAGCCTTAAGCCACTATACCAGAGGGAACTCCCCAGTGTGGGGAGCTCTAAAACAACTAGTTATTTTCTCCTCCCCCCAAAGAAGTCATCTGCTTCAGGCAGCAAGCATCATAATTTCCGCAGACTAGCTGGATGCTGGCAGAACCACCTGAGTTCAAATGATGAACTTTAAAGATAAAGGGGCGACTTAGATCTTCTTAAATACTCCTAACAATGCCTGTGTTATCACTGGGTTCCTGAGGGCCTCAGAGGCACAAGTTTCTTGAGTTACGACCTTCAGTGCATCTGGGAACAGCTTTTGGCCAAGCAGTACCTGGCTGGGTCTTGCTAATGGAGCCTTCCAGGCCATGGAAGTCCTCTGGACTACAGTCAGAGGCTTGTTACATCTGGGAAGGCATAGGGTGCTCATTCTACCTGTTGTTAGACTGGATAGGTTCAGAAAGATACCCCAGGAAGCAGATCAGTTCTCCAGGAGTGCTGGCAGGCACGGTGGGGCTGCTGGCTGCAGGGAAAAAAGGAGTCTACCTGTGGAACCCAGTGGGCTCCTGGGTCAGGGTCTAATCACCCATTTCCAGGAGAGTGGGAAACAGGCCCTTAGGAGGTTACACTCGAGACAAGTTGATTATTTCTTTATGTAGGCACAGATTATGTGGTGGGTTGAGTCTGCGAATGTCCTGTCTCTGCCTTACTGGAATAGGGTAGGGGTAGTGATATCCTCTTCCTCCCATTTCCTCTGAGAGGAACTGGTTTGGGCCTTCCTGGTGTCTGGTGCCATCCCAACCTGGAGAATGAGAAGTCAAAGAACTGCTCTTTTGGGTACTCTTGTCCACGAGGAATGAATATGAGCATTTTAGTTCATTCTTGCAGTCGCTATCTGCTCAGTCCTAGGAACGCTTCACAGGCTATGAAGACACTAACAAAATATCCCTCCGAAAGCCACTCAGCCAGCAATCAAGTATGTTGAGCTTCAATTATTCCTAAGTCTTATAAGGATGAGTAAGTGAATTTTGGTCCTTGACTCATGGAGCTTGCTATTGTCTAGTGAAATGGATAATAAGTAATAAAATAATCATACAAGTAAATATATAATTATGGTTAAGTGCTATAGAGGAAAAATATAGGACTAGAATGTTTTGAAAGTAATGGCTTTTAACCTTTTAGTAAAAAATACATTTATCTTACAAACCAATATATATACAAACACACACATACAGATGTATATCATAAAACCAAGTTTCATTAAACAATCCTTACTATAAGAAATATATTTTGATATTTTCTGGTCTAGTCCTTTAAAAAAATGCTGGTTACAACCCAATAAATTAGTCTCATAACCAACTAATGGGTGTGATACACAATATTAAAAAACCCAGTCACGGGGCCCCTACCTGGAGTGAGCTGGGGTAGAGGTCACGGGAATGACATTCAGGCCAAGATATGTGAAGTTAAGGAGAATTTGCCCCAAAAGGCCAGGAAAGAATGTTTCAGGCAGAGGCAACAGCATAAGCCAAGATTCCTCATTTTATAGAAAAGGAAACTAGGGATCAAGAAGAAATGAGATTTGTTCAAAGTCACATAACTAAGCCCAGGTCTCCTAACTCCAAGTTCAAGGTTCTTTAGTGTGATGCAGCCTATCAGTTGTAGTTTTCCTCTTCATTTTATTAATTATGGGCCAAGGGCCAATTATTCTCATTTGTGGCTGGTTTTTCTCCTAGGCTGACTATGAGAAAAGAGAAAGGAACAACGCAGGAGGCTGTGTTTACAAAGAGCCCATTAATTCCTCATGCAAAACAATGCACCTTAGCTCCTACCCCACCTGGCTGGAGGCCTGTACTGCAAGCTGTTTGTTCCTTCCTGGTAGGGACTGGCAGGGAGCCATACTCCTGCTTAGTCCTGGCTTTAATGAAAAAGCACTTATAAAATACCCAGGCAAGATTTAGACTCAGCTGCAGGGCCTGGGAAGAATGAAGAGCACTGACTCTAGTTTTCCACCTCCCCATATTGCTGCTGCACCCAACTTTCCACATGTTGCGACCTTGCTCAGTTTCCTGCTATCAGCCCGTGACTGCCGTGCATGTTTAGCTCAGCAGATGGCTCCAGTTGTGCAGCTCGAAGGTAATGTGAACCCTCTAAGTGAATTACAGGCCACAATCAAGGGTGTCAGTCAGGGTTAGGGTCAAAGTGAACAGTCTAGAACGACACAAAAAGGAGAGGGGTCAAAGGAGGAACAGGCTTTAGGCAAAGCTTCAAAACAGGCATGAGAGAAGCAGGCTGCTATATACAGTTGCTCAGTTTGTACACTGCATAAAGCACCCAGGGAGGGAAGGAGTGAGGCTGAAATGGAACCCACACTCCACTCACAAAACTGTGTTCCTGTCAAGGGGCTAGATCTGCCTAGAGGAAGAACCTTTCCTCACGGAGGCCAGAGAGAAATGGCTGAGCAGGACGTCTGGTCAGAGAATGGAAACAGCCAGACCCATACGACAGCACCTTGAAAAGAGGACTGTCAAGCCTAGAGAAGGTCTGCTTCCTCAGGTTTTAAACACTACTGGTGTGTGGATGGCTAAGGGCTGGTGGTTGGATGCCAGTCCATAGTGACTATGGGAGCTATTGGCTAATAAGCAGGGACACCTTACAGCTCTAACACCTCATCCAGCCAGACTCTGTGATCCTCCTCCATCTTCGCTGTCAGGCTCAGGGTAACCCAGCCACACCCTGGAGGCACAGCTCTACTCCTGAGATTTTAATTATTAGTTTACAAAATGTTACTGGTAATATGTGCCCATGTTTAAAAAAAATCCAAACATTACACAAAGGCAAATAATTAAAAGTAAGAACAACCTCTTCCAAATTTTAAAATTAAAATCTTCTGTCAATAATCTCCTTACTGTGCATACCTTTTTCCAAACCTGCCTTCTGTTCTCACTGGAGCCTGTAATTACTCTGCCCTCTCATTCTGCTGACAACCGGCGCCTGCCTTAGATTTGTGGTACTTCCCTCAAGGTCGGACCTCAGGGCCAGCTGCTTCACTGCTGTTTTAAATTCTGCCTCCTCAGAAACCTTGCCCCAAACACGCCAAGTGACACCCTCATTGTGACGCTCTATTACTGTTGCTTGTCCAGACTAGAGGACTTCAGAGACTTAGCCCATTATGAATTCATGGGCCCAACTCAGCCCTCAGCCCTGAGCAACAAGACTTTTATTCTTCTCGCATAAGCCCAGGCTCATTTCTCACAGTGGTTAATTCAGGCCTTTAAGACCTCACCCCACACCTCAGCAAGTGGAAAAGGTCTTTTCTCAGCAGGAACCCCAGTCATCTCCCCTGGATTTCACCCTGCAAGTCAGGAGTGAAGAAAGCTAGACCCTCTCCTCCTACCAGTCGCAGAAGAAGGGGCCCCCTGCAAAGTTACCTCCTCCCTGGTGTTCTCAAGGTCATTCATTCTATTTGCTCCCTTTCTCTCTTACACCTGGATTGTTTTTCTCAAAAAACTTTTCACCTTATGCCATCAAACATGCCTAGATCTCTTTCCTATCAGAAATCATTTTAAGTCAATAACAAACTCTTATTCTAATTTTAAGTTGGTTGGATCACCCTGGAGAATAATGTATAATAAGCCTGTTTGTTTTTAACAGCATGGAAGCAAACTAAGTGTCCACTGATAGATGAATGGATAAAGAAAATGCGGTGTTTATGAGTGTATTATATATATACATATACATACACACAAGTATACATATTATTCAGCCATAAAAAGAAGGAAATCTTGCCATATGTGACAACAAGGGTGAACCTTGGGGGTATTGCACTAAGTGAATTAAGTCAGACAGAGAAAGACAAATACGATCATGATCTCACTTATATGTAGAATGTAAACAAAACCCCCCAACATCCATACTCATGGACATAGAGAACAAATTGGTGATTGCCAGAGGTAGGGAGGGGGCATAAAATAAGTGAAGGTGACCAAAATGTACAAATTTCCAGTTATAAAATAAATAAGTCCTGGGAATAAAGTGTATAGCATGGTGACTATAGTTAACAATACTGTATTGTATATCTGAAAGTTGTTAAGAGAGTAAGTCTTAAAAGCTTCCATCACAAGAAAGAACAATTGGTAACTATTAATATATGTGGTAATGGATGTTAACTAGACTTATTGTGGTGATCATTTCACAGTATATAAAAATATCGAACCATTGTGTGGTACACTTGAAATCAATATAATTAATATTATATGTCAATTAAATTTCAATTTAAAAACCCCCAACGTTTGTACCCTCCACTTCATGTGATATATCCTGAATAAATAACCCCCCCAACACACACAAAAAAAGCAACTTGTACATGATGGTCACAGCAGAAATATTTACACTTGCAGGATGTTGGAAATAACCCTAATTGGCCAATACCAGATTGACGGTTAAGCATACTTTGTTATCAGTATGATGGGGTACCACTGAAGGAATGGGATATTTGAAGTGATTAAATACATGGATTATATTGATATAGAGAATCTGCCAATGAAGCACATTTTAATACACAAAAATACATGAAAACAAAAAAAATGCTTATTGCAATGTTATATATGTTTGCTGATAATGAAATAACTGTTTATAATAATAAAAAATCTGACCCTACTGTTTCGTCTGGTACCACTTTTCTCCCCTTCCCTACTGCCATTCTCAGGTGACCATCCACGGCTTCTAGTTTCTCTCTATCCAATTTCCCCCTCACCCCTCTGCAATCTGGATTCTATTTCCAGTGTTTTACTGCACTGACACCCTTAGCAATCATCATGATTTTCTTCCGGATAAAATCCAGCAGCACTGAAGTTCTCGACATTTCTTCCCTTGCTGCTGAAACCATCTGAACTTCCCCACATCTCTTCACTTTTTTCCCTAATTATGGATAATTCTCAAAGCTATCACTTGGAGATCTAGTCTTTGTACTTTGTATCCAAGACCCCCTTTTGGGGAAGCCATCCACGACTCCCACATCAATAGCTCCATCCCAACCTCACTCTCAGTTTCTGGTTCTGTGTGGTCACTTCACTTGGATGTCTCCAATTGTCACCTCTAGTTCTCCATGTGTAAAACTAAAATGTCTCTTCAACTTCCTAACTTCTGGTCAATGTCACCAATGTTGTTCCAAAATCAGCTCACACTCGCAATTTGGTAAGGGTGACATTAACAGTCCTCATCACACACACTCCTGGCTAGTCCTTCATAGATTATTGCTACTTATCAGGGACTCTGATTTAGTGTTTGATTTGTTCTGATTTTAGATGCACAGAGTTCACAGCTGAAAGATCCCAGTTTTATCCTATTAACACCTTTAAGTGACAGGACCACTGCTAAGTACAGAGATATGTTTTGCTGTGGAAAGCCATGCCTCGTGGAAAGCCCTCCTAGTGTTCTGTCTATTCATACAGGGCAAGCTTAGGTTCTGTTTTCCTTGTGAAATCTTTTCCAATTACGCCAGTCCACAATAATTATTTTCCTTTCAGAATCCGTTTTAAATTTAGACTGTAGAACTAACAACACACAATATACTGTTCGTTTCTCTTGCTTGAACTCTCTTACTCATCTGGCCTTCGGTGGGTGGGACCCTGCACCATCCTGCACCCTCAGCTCCAGTGTGTCTCCCCCTCTGTGAAGCCTTTCCAGTTCTCACTGGCTCAGGGTCACCCTTCCTTTCGGGTTACCAAAGCACCTCCCTATCACTGCCGGACTTCTCAACCCCTTGTGTTGTAGTGACTTACGTCATTGTGTGTCCATCTTGCTTGCCAGAATGTTAGCTGAGTTTCTTAAGGGCCAAGACCCTGTCTTACACAACAAAGCACCACAGATGTATTAACTGACATCTGATGGTGTCATATATACTAATCATTTCACACATCCACCTTATCTTCCAAACCAGACTACTGTCTCCTTGTGGATAGAAATTGAATTTAATTTCTTTTATATCCCACAGTGATTAAAAATACAAAACAGAAAGGACTTACATAGTATTTATTGAGAGTATACTTAAAATAAGGCCTTGTGAAGGCAATATGCAAATTTATATGAATAACCTATAAACCTGGAAACTCTACTTTCTGGGGAATACAAGCCTTATCAAGTCTCAAAACACTGCACCTTGCTATTTTGGGGCCAGCAAAACATATCTCTGCACTTAGCAGTGGTCCTGTCACTTAAAGGTGTTAATAGGATACCAAAACTGGGATCTTTCAGCTGTGAACTCTGTGCATCTAAAATCAGAACAAATCAGACACTAAATCAGAGTCCCTGATAAGTGGCAATAATCTGCAGGGAAGGAGGTGGTGGAGGAGGGTGGCGGCTGTCTGCCAAGAGTCTGAGGCTGCAGAAGTCGGGCTACACAGTACATATTACACCCCGGAGATAAGCCTTCAGTGAAACACTCCTCATGTGGGAAGGGATATTTAATTTCATCCAGCGGTCCAACGCCTGCCACCTTCACATGGCACAACACATATTAGCCCAACTATGATCTTGCTGACTCAGAGGAGCTAAGATTTCATTTCTTACCAGTCAGGAAACACCATTTAAATTACAAAGTGACCAGGACAACACCACCCTCCTTGATAGTCACTCTCCCAAGTGGTGGAGTGTCTCCAGCCAGCCATACCTAAAGACTTGTTCATTAATAATCCCAGGTGGCAGGGAAGGCTTCCACCCCATTTGGGACAGGTGTTTTGGTAGTCAGAACCATTTGGCAAAAGAGGCAGATCCTGCTTAGCAAACATTTATCGCAACACAGACCAAGCTGTGTGACAGGCCATATGGTCCTCAACTCTAAGTCCCGGCTCCCCAGTACTCAGAGTTGGGCAGACTCCACCACTGGCAGAAGGCAGGTATCAGTCCACTGGACCGAGCCATCGAGGCAATGCATAATGTGTGTGTGGATGGGAAAGGTGAGGCGAGAGGACAGCTGCCAGGCCTCCCCGCCCTTCACAGCCAGCAGCTCCAGGGAGCTGGTGTAACAAAGAGGGAGCTGCCGAGTCTGTTCCTGCAGAGGGTTTCTGTTCATCAGGTGGCCACTGGCGGACAACCAGCCTTCTCCATCCCTGGAAGAAAAAGGGCCTCTGAGCTGATGGCTGATCAGGCTACGCCCAAGGAAACAGCAACAAAGGAGGCTGCAGCAGGCTAGGGCACGGTCTTCCAAACAGATTGTTCAGATAGGTACACAACCAGACATGAGGGAAAGTCTCAAATACGGCCCTCCAGACACCAGGGAACTGGGAATCCAGAAAATCTGAAGACACAGAAAGAAAGCCCACCCTCACGGCCTTGTGGTATATTATCTTTGCCTCTTCACTTTTTTACTACAAAGAATCTATAAATCACTGGTTTAAAAAATCTGTAATAAAAATTATAGTTCCTTAACACAGAAAAGTTTAAACACTTAAGGAAAACACTTAAAAGCACTAAGAAAAACCCATTTGTTTATAATTCCATTATTTAAAAATAATCATTAATGGTTTGGCATATGCTCTTCTAGTATCTTTTTATACTTTTTTTTTTTGCTTTTTGGTATGTGGGTAGCTCCCTGGCTGGGAATCGAACCCAGGCCACAGCGCTAACAGCGCCAGCACCAAAGCCTTAAGCCGCTACACCACAAGGGAACTCACTGTACTTTTTTAAAATAAAAATGGTATCATTCTCAACATACTATTTTACATCCTGCTTTTTTCACTAATTATATCAAAAGTGTATGATACCAATAGATATTCTTCTATAGGATTTGTGAATGCCTGTGCTGCCTTTTATTTAAATGAATCTGACCAATCTCCAACTGTTGACCCTTTTGATAGTTTTAAAAGTTTGATATGATTAATTATGTTGGGATAATATAAATCCTTGCAAAAGTATTTTTATATACACCTCTGGTTTTTCTAAATGTTCCCAGAACAGCAATTTATAGTCTATGAATACGTTATTTTACAGCTTTTGATATACGAGGGCTATCTAGAAAATATCTGGCCATAAATGCCTCTGTTTCTCATATTATGTGGCTGGATACTTTCCGGACAGCCCTCACACATCGTCAACATTACTAAGCAGATTTGAAGCCATGCTTCTTGCTCAGTCATTTTTAAATGTATTACACAAGTGGTATGTTATCTCCTATATATAGGAAATGGTTTCAAGAAAAAAAAATAGTCTTACATGGAACCAAAACACTTTAGATAGGCCAAGTCCTATTTATTTCAGGCAAATGAAATGTCCAGAACTCAAAACACTGATGTTATGTGAACATCTGTCCAGTTCGACAAAGCTGGTATGGCATCATGCTAGTGAGAACAAGATCTTAGGGCTTAGGCTGGTCTTGGCCAGTCAATGCTACCCAGAGGAGAAACCACTCCAGGGTGCCTCACCAGCCTTGGCCAACTGTCACACAAATTTGTACTTGGGGCCAAAGGGAAGATCAGTTGATGGAATGTGGATTGCTCAGCATAAACCCATCCTAATTCCTGGGTAAACGAGCACAAGTCCAAATGATAGGTGTGTCATCTTTCTATAATAAGCAGGACATCTGGCTAGGAAACATAATTGACCAACTTACGAGAAAATTAAAGGCTCAGTAATACTTAATAAAGTTGTCATAGTTTATCAGTAATTCCTAAGAGAAGTACTTACTAAATCTCTGTGTGGAAGGTGTGATCTATCAGCCAGGTTGGATATAAAACACAGTCACCATAACAGAGTGTGTCAGCATTTTAGCTAGAGTTCTTTAAACTTTTAAGCCTTCTTGATGTTAAGAGGAATGGATTTTTCATAAAGACCATATGCTCACACGGTCAAATGTCATTTTCATCAATAGTTAAAAATTAAATTAGCTTATTAGAGTAATAATGATTACTTCAACCGGTCAAGAGAAAGAAGGGACTATTCTTAAGAAGGGAATGAAAAGATGAGGAAGAGGTGTTGAGGTAGGAGGTCAATGGAGTATGCTGGGCTGCCAGAGATGTGGCCACAGAGGAGGGTCCTGCCATCACGTCAGAGCCTGGTTTAATACAAACTGGCTTGGCTGTTCGAAAGAAGCAGTCTAACCCTATGTGCCCCATGCATTGAAGGCTCCATGTAAAGGCAACTGCTTCTTTTATACCAAAATGTATTCCCTGAAAAACAGCCACTACCAATTCTACTTGTCTTCATTTAAACTATAAAAGCATATGTGCTTCTTGTAACAATTTATATCTAGAAGGCTATAAAGTAAAAATTTCCCATTGAGTCTCCTCTTCCATAATCAAATCCCCCTTCCCAGAGGTGCAGAGGTGAACACTATCGTGTTATTGCTGTTGTTCTTCCCCAGTCTTTGGATGCTATTCCTGGATATTTTCTTCCCTCATGAAATGTATAGCAATTTATTAAATTCCTATAAATTGTGTTCTCCTATCTGAAAGGCCTGGCTCCTTAATTACTTAGTAGTCTCTGCCTTGAGCCTATCTGGAACTGCTGCCATCAAAATGATCTCCCTTTACCTCTGCTCACTGACGAGGAGGTTTCCCTCCTAAGACGGGTAGCTCCTTTCCCTGGCCCTTTAGATCTCCTGGAGGCAAAAGCTGATCTGAGCAAAGTCACCGAGTAAAGCTACACCTCTAATAGTAGAAGAAGCGAATGCAGGCCGTGCGAGGTCTACTCACAAGCAAGAATTCAACAGCTTTTCCACTTCAAATTAAGATCACTTGCCAGACTGGCCTCCCCAACTAGAGGATCAACCGCCTCCACGACGCACACAACACATCAAATCTGTGCTCTCCTAGTCAACTGCTGCCCTGCCAGTCTTTCAGATAACCAAGTCAGCTGAATACAAGGAGACAAAGGGGTATTTCATACACTCCAGTTTTGGCAGTTGAAATAACACTGCAAATGCCAGGTCTTCAAATCTCCCTGTGCATGTCAAACACACCAACAGGTCTGCCAGGAGTTGGGGGCTACTGAATTGAGGATCCAAGATGGGTTTATGTCATAACAAAAATTTTCAAGCATTAATTTTTATTTTATACTTTAGTAATATAAGATAATGAATGATTGCTACCTCTTATTAAGCAGGTACTCTACATATTTCCTTTCATTGAAATCTCACAACCACCCTGTGAAACAATCATTCCAGGCTTTCAGGTGAAGAAATCAGCACTCAGAGGTCCCACGACTCATCCGAGGCCACACAACCAGGAAGTGGCAAGACCAGGGTTTGAACTCAGGTCTATCTTCTAGAGATCAGACTGCTTCACTTTTCCAAGATGGGGATTAGAGGTCCCCATGGCTTCCAAGGACTACAAAAGGTCATGTTCTGGGAGATGGAAAAGGATCCTCTTGGCCCCTTTCAGCCCTCTCCCCCTTGTTTTCTGGAATGCAGCAACTTCACAGATAAGAAGTTGAGACTTCAAATACCCACCTTTATGTTTGCTTTATGTTAGATGATGCAAATTTAAAGAAGAACAACCTTTCTGAAATCGGAATGTGTGAGGAAAAATTATTATTTTTAAGGTGACAAGAATATTGAATTAGTGTGATACTAAATTTTGCCTGGCTTTGCAACACCTCAGAGAATAAATCAAGTCCTGGTCTATAGGGCTAATTACAGACTGCTAATTTATTTTTATTAAAACCCTCTGGAATATTAAACATGAGGGACAAAGCAACGTGGTATTGCAGAATGGTTCCAGTCTGGAAATCTGGGTTCTAATCCTGACTCAGCCACTAATAACCACCAATATTTATTTGCCTGGTATACACAGTTTATAGTATTTCCACAAACTTGCTACATTAGTTGGGTAACCTCGGGCAAGTCACTTAACTCTTGGTGTCTCATGTCAAAATCTGGAAATGAGGACATTGAACTATACCATTTGAAGTCCTCGCCACTTCCATCCTAAGAGGGAAGAACACATGTCTTTGGATCTTTACCAATGTGTCTGTAAACACATCAGGGCAGATGCATTCTGGCTGAGAAAAATGACATATTCTCTTCAGCTTCTGAAAGATGTTAAATTCAGGTTATAGTTCATAAGATATTCACTGCCAGCTAGTTGGCTTGGCTTCTGTAGGGTATCATATTAAGGCGTTGGGCTGGATTCCCATGTAGGATCTTTCCTCTGTTCAACAGCCAACCACCATGTCTATTCCAATCATCTTAAACATATAACCCAATAAAATGGGCTGGCTTGGGGGTAGGACTTGAAGAAATAAATCTGTCCTTACAATACATGCACTCTCAGGATAGTAGATCAGTAATGGTATCATCACACACTCAGGAATACTGTAAATATTCTTTCTCAGTTCTAAGACACACAAATCCTTCCTTCAAATCTTGCCACTTCTTGTGGCTATTTTCATGTTCCTGAAATTAGGATGCACCTTAGAATCAAAACATATAACTTGATCTGATAGTGTTATTTTTACCTAAAAGCTATTGGTAAATTACTGGTGTATGTTAGAATCAAGGAAATATAGTGCTATAAAATCACAACATAGATTACATAGAATTAGGTCTAACATGGTTCAAATAATGTCTTTCTCCTGGATCTTAACAATTACATTCAGTAACAACTGGATAGGCAATGTATAAGACACAGATATTAGTCCTGTTTCCCAAGAGCAGAAGTTTAAAAGGCATTCCATAATTATCTCATACAACGCTGGCATGGATTTCAAAGGCAAATTAACCCATATAAAAACCACTGTGATGCTCTCTGAAAATGTACTATCCAACAGCAAACTGGAAAGGGAACGTTTTACTCACACCCTCCCAATTTATCTAGCCGTGACAATATTTCTTGCTTCTTAATTCCCAACCCTCCATCCCAGTAATATTGCTGATTCCTAAAATACACTCAACCCAGGAGAAGCAGCTCTCCAGCACAGCTGTTTGCTCCTGCCCTGCCCGGGTATTTCGGTGAGCTATGCGACAGAGAGGACCACACAGAAGGAATGTAACTCTCAGGCCCCACAGTTCCCATTGCCCCACAGGCAGGTGCATCCCACCAAACCCCAGACTGGCATTCGAAACAGAAGAAACTACACTGCTGCATGGGGGCTGTAGTTTTCCTGAACTTCATCTCTATGTTTAAAACTAGGGCGACAGCCGTCTTTGCTACTGTAAACTAATCTGATGGGCATGGGGGTGGGGTGTGGCTCTGAGGAGTCTGCCAATAGGCCATGATTGAGCAAAGTCAAGGAGCAAAATTGTTATTGCTCAGTTTGCAATCCAGCATGATTTTTAGGAGTGAACCACCTACTCCATTTGCTGTAGTAAGAAACCCAAAGCTTCTTGTACAGTTTAAATGGCTGATATTTACAAATATTTTCTAACAGTACACTGAAATCTGGAAGTCAGAAAAAAAAAAAAGAAATCAAAGGAAGTTGGCAATGAGGTGCACACACAGTAGTTAGGAGCCCTCGAGTCCAGGCATGTTTACTAAGAGACAGCTTCTGGCCGTGGGCAATAATTCTGACTTCAGCTCAATGTCTGTTGGATAAAGAAAGCAGTTTGGGATCCTCCTCTGTTCCCAGATCAGGGAATGCAAGATGGGCAGGTGGATGGGTAGCAAATATTACCCAGGGAATTGTCCAAATATTCTAGAACCCCTATCAGGTGACAACTCCCACAGACTCACAGCTGCAGGAGGCCAGGGTCCAGGTCTCAGACCTACACTATGGAGAAACCTCAGTTCCTCTCCTTCCTCTCCAATCTGCATGTTATACTAAAACCATTACCCAGTTGGTTGCCACATGGAGTTCACACGCATCAGAGATCAAGTCTTGCCACAACCCCTCAATATACAAACAGTAAGCACTTGCTGTGGATAACATCAGGCCTGTTCTCAAACCTCACAATGTAACAGGTTTGTACCGAGAAAAAAATATTGCATTTTAAACAGTACTGCAAGATGCTTATTCACAACAACAAGCCGGAAGCGCAGGAACTTCAGCTCCCACAAGCAACCTTCTCCCCGCTCCCTCCACTACCTCTACTCCCTCTCCACAACACCAATCAAGGCAATAGGAGCCCACTACCAGGCCACCGTGCACTAGCCGGTATTCGCTAAACTGATCACGATGGGGCTGAACCCTTCTCAGCAAAACCTATTCTGAAAGCCACACAAGCTCTTAGCAGCCAGTTAGAACTATCCAGACCTGCTTCCCACATTAGCTAGAGCAGGAGGGTGTGAGTAAGAAACCTGAGGCCCTAAGGTTTGGGGCGGGCAGAATGTCTCCCCCTCCCCGAAGTCTCCCCTCGCTTTCTCCCTTGTCACTCTTTTCCTGGCATATCACCCGGGAAAGAAAACCAGAGAGGCCGGAGATGCCAGGCCCAAGAGGAGTAAGGAGAAGCGACAAGGGCGGACGGGGGCACTTGTAGGGAAAATACTCAGTCCAGGGCGGAGGTGCGGCAGCGCCGCATCCAGAGGGGAAGGACCCCCGAGGCGGGTCTGAGGAAGGGAAGGGGAGGGGGAGTGGCTCGGGAAGGCCTGACGGCCGAGGCCGCTGGGAGCCCCGGAAGGAGGGATGCAGGGAGGGAAGCGAGTTGGGGGAGGCGCGGTTGGGGGCGCGGAGCGCAGGTGGGGAGGCGAGGGGGGCAGCCCGGTTCCCCTCCCCCAGCTCGGGCCCGGGCCTCCCGCTGACTCAGCCCCACGGCGTCCGTCGCCTCGGCCCGGACTCACAGTGCGCGAGGCGGCTCCGGCGGAGGCGGCGGGGGAGGGGACAGGCGGCAGGGGGGCTCCGGCTGAGGTTGCGGCTCCGGCCGGCGGGTCCGGGGCGGAAGGTCCTAACAGAGGCCGCCGCGGTCTCCGGCTTCAACGCACAGAGACTGCGGGGGAAGAGAGCACTGCGCAGGCGCGGTGCGGCCACCGCTGTCAGTCCGAGAGGGGCGGGGCCAGGGCACCCGCCGTCTCTAAGGCAACCGGGTGGCGAGGGAAGGACAGCCCCTACCTCCACCTTGTCTTAACAACGGCGGCGGGAGGTTTGGGGGCGGGGGGATGTTGAGAACAGTCACTCTAGATTGTCATAGCAACAAGGAGAAGAACCCATCTCATAAATTTACCGCGGTACCGAGGGAACGCTCTTACCTTGTCACCATGGCAACCGGGAACAGCCCCTTCCTTTTTCCTTAGCAACAGGGTAACAATTTCTCCACCCTGTCTAACTAGTCACAGAAGGAACAACCATTTACGCCTGATCCATAGTAGCCAGATGACGGATTCATATCTGTCTCACGGCAACCGCAAAGGAAAAAGCGGAGAGTATTTCTTCTTTTTCAACAACATGATAGAGCGAAGGCTGGGTTTTTATCCCCTCTCTTGGTTTATGGCTTTCAATCACAGCCTGTCACTCAAATCCCCAAATTCAATTTTCCTCCGCCTGTATTAAACTTTCCTATTCATTTCCTACCAGGAAGTCTATATCTTTATCCCTAAATCGAGCTAAGAAAATCATCGGTATACATATCACTTGAGTTTCTATCAATCATATGTCATTCTCCCAATGCATTTGTAAATAATTCTTGTTTCTTCATGTTGCCCACTACCTGCCTTAGATTCTACCTCCTCGTAACTAGCTCCCTTCTTGATATGTTTAGTGGTGTTCCCGAATTCCCAATTCCAAGTCTGCTTATGTGGATCTCCTCAGTCCTTCTACAGATCCCTCTCCTTCCTGTTCGTGCCTACAGTTTTTGTCCTTCAGTCCCCTGCCCAGGGTTCCACTTTGCACTCCCATTGCCATCTCATTAGCTTGGTTCTTTGTGCAGATGACTTCTGGCCCTGCCTCCCTCAGCCCTTATTCCCATGGATGTCTCGAGGTCACCTTTGTACCCCACCTTGTGCTTATCTTCTTTATTTACACACATTCCACAGTATTGTCTTTGGTTTACGTGTCCGTCTCCCCAGTCAGACTATGTGCTTCTTGTGGACAGGAACTCTGTCTTATCAGCTCCCTCAGTGTCTTTCACCGAATGAGACACATACCACAGTTCCAATAAGTGTTTATGCAACTGAATCAAGTGAACACAAAGATTTTCTTCAAAGATTCTGGCCCCAAAGAAATACGTGAAATGGATAAAAAGGTAAAAAAAAAAAGAGAAAAAGAAAAAAATTTTATTCTGTCTCACTTTCTCTGACCTAACTGCCCGAAAGTCTCAATCAATATTTTCCTTATGATTTTTACACATATTTAATCTTTAAGTACTACTGCTACTATAATATTCTCTTAGCTTTCCAACTTACTGCCAAAACTCTATAGTCATCTATTAATTCAGGCTCTGGCATTCTCTATTTCCTGAATCCTCACCTCTAGCTAGTCTCCCTTCTATACTATCCCAAATGTTTCCACTAAAGTAAATTCCTTCACTGGATACTGACCTCTTCCATGACTCCTGTCACCCTCTATAATCAGTGTAAGTTCTTCATACCTTACCATTCTATCGTCTCCTAGCCCAGCTTGAATTTAGCCCTCTTGGTAAGCATTACTGGATCTGCTGGGCTTGTTGACATGGTGGAGGTGCTGCATTCTCTTCCCGTGACTCAGAAGTAAGAACTCATAGGTTAGCATTCTTTTCTGAGTCTCCCTGTCTAGCTCCCAGAGATTCCACCCCAGGACTATTGGTGTCAAAGCACTCTGACTGGAGCCCATTTCCTCAGGGGAGAAGCTGAGAGCAGCCAATTACAAATAGAATAAGAAAAGAGAAGAACACAGCATATGCTGAGTCAAGACGCTCTCTTTCCATTCAAGGCAACTCTCAGAAGGGAGAGAGTTCTTGGTAGAGCATAATTCCCAGGACAAATCAAGAGGTTAGGAGGGTAAAAACCCAGGCTACACTTTTGCTTAGCCACAGAGTTGGGGAACTGAAGCTACAGCTAACTATATTTACAGCATGTCTGGGTGCTACAAAAACAAGGGAAAAATGTCAGACTAGGTTTATTTTGCTTGCCCATCCTGCAGTTCCAGCTCAGCTCCAGGGTTGTAGGTGTAGACTTGGGTGGTACAGACTGCCCCGATTAATCCTGGGAAGAGACTAGGATCCTTGTAGTCCCACCGATTCATTACACAAGGGATAGGGGACCATTCTATAAAGAGTTCCTGTATACCCTTCACCCAGGTTCTCCATATGTTAACATTTTACCATGTGTTAGCTTACCTATTGCTACAAAACAAGTCACTCCAACTTAGTGGTTTAAAACAACAACAACAACAACTATTCATTATCTCAGTTTCTGTGGAATGAGAATTCAGGAGGATCTCAGCTGGGTGGTTCTTACTACATGGTGACTACATGGTTCAGGGCAGTGGGACTACTTTTATGGTAGTTGAAGTTGTCAAGGGTGAGCATGATAGTGTGTAAGATAAAAGCTGCATCCCTTTTTATATCCAAGCCTCAGACATCACTTCTGCCATATCCTATTGGTTGAAAAAAAAATCACAAAAGGAGCTCCCTGGTGGTGTAGTAGCTTAAGGCTTCGTCGCTGGCGCTGTCAGCGCTGTGGCCTGGGTTCAATTGCCAGCCAGGGAACTATCCACATACAAATAAAAATGTTAAAAAATCACAAAAGTCTAGCTAATATCAAGGGGAGGGAGCATTGACCCCCACTTCTCAATAGGAAGAATGTTCAAGTCCCATGATAAGAGCACGTGGATGGAAGATACTGTTGAAGTCATCTTTGGAAAATACAGTGTGCCACACCTTACCCTGTGATGACAACAATTCACATCCCACTCAATGCAAAATGCACTCATCCCCTTCCTCAAGACCCCAAGTCTCATTCCATGACAGCACCAATTTGAAGTCCAGGATCTCATCATCTGACTCAGGTCCCAGTGTGGATAGGGCTCCTCAGGTGCAGTTCCTTGGGTAGAACCCCTTGAGTACCAGTCTCATGATCTGAAGACCCATGAAGTAAAGAGAAACATCATCTGTCTCTCACACACCCAGCACACACTATTGGCACAGGCATAGGAGAATTGCTATGGACATCATCATTCCAAAATGGAGAAAAACAGGAGGTACACACAGAAGTTACTGGCTCACAGCAGTTCTGAAAGCCAGCCAGGCACATGTTGCTGCCAGGTCCTGGTTTAGAGCTTGGGCCCACTGTCATTTATTTATTTCAGTGTTGACATAGATTTTTTTCACCTATGGGTGATAATCCTTTCCTGTGATTATTTGTATTGATGCTCAATTTGTCACAGAGTTGGCCAGTGGAAAAAACTTCCAACTCTTGTGCTTTGGGAATCGTCCCATCATTCCCTGATTTTTTTTTTTTTTTTTTTTTTTTTTTTTTTTTTTTTTTTTTTTTTTTTTTTTTTTTTTTTTTTTTTTTTTTTTTTTTTTTTTTTTTTTTGCTTTCTGGCACAAGATGTTCTAAATTTATCTTATACCTTTCCTGCCTCAGCCCTGGAGTTGGCCATTGGCTAGGGAGCCATGGGTCCCCTGACTTTTTGACACTCTTTTTTTCCCATTCTCCCTTGCTCCCTACGTCTGTCCTTAACCAGGGCCCCCATCTCATGTTCCTCTCTTATTTCTCTGTATATACACCAAGTGCTTCTGTTTTGTGGCTGAGCCTGTGTTATGGGGTTTGCCCTGCGTGAAGTCTCTCCTTTCCCTTTGTTAGGCAAACCCCTATTCACTCTCCAAGACTAGTTTGAGTGTCATCTTCTCTCTGACACTGTCAGCGACCTCCGCCAGAGAGTTGACACCCTCTCTTTGGTATCGGGTACCTTCTTTATCATGGTCCGCATCGCCTGGTGTTACCATGCTTGTTCACATCTCTCCGCACCAGAAGTCCTCACGCTCCGCGATCACATTTTATTTACCTTTATAATCTTAGCACCTCACACGGGACTAAAAACAGCCACGCAAGTGAAAAGCATGCTGGTCTTTCTGCACATTTCCCAGGGTGACTGGGGAAGCCAGGTGGCGGAGGGAGTGTGAGGAAAGTGGGTTAACTCTGGCAGGTGGAGGTTTAGATTTTTAAATTGGAACATGCAGGGCTGTCCTACCTGGGTGTGACGTGGAGGCAGGGAGCAGAGTGGTGCTGGTAACTGTTACCAACAGTGTCCATTATTCATTTGAAACTAGCTAAAAGTGGAACAGGACACTCAAATAGGACTGACTCCTACATCTAGGAAACCCTTGACATGGTTTTAAAATTTGCAAGGGACCCGTGGAAGCATTGTGTAATCTGGCTGAGGAATGAACTTTAGTCACAACAGTTGAAGCAGGGGAGTCCTCATGCAGAGAGCGAATCTAACCCTCCACCCTGCAGGAGCCTCACAAGCATTTGGTCTGACACTTCCTGGCCATGCAAACTTGAGCCTTGGTTTTTCTCATCTGTTGTTGTGATGGCTAAATGACATAATGTATGAAAAATGCTGGGGGTTCTTGGGTTCTCTGGTGGTGTAGTGGCTAGGCTTCAGCACTCTCAATGCTGCAGCCTGGGTTCAATTCCCAGCCAGGGAGCTACCAAAAAGAAAAAAAACAAAAATGCCTAGCAGTGCCTGATACACAGTAAGTGCCCAAGAAATGCTAACTATCAACAATAACCAAAACTCTCATTAAGGTCAAGAGCTCACTTGATTTTCCTTCTCAATTATATACCCTGTTACATTACATAGGAACAAATATGCAAATTTAGAATTTACAAAGATCTTAAGACAAACCTCCTGTGAACATTAATGACCTACTGTATCCAGAATGAACCGTAACTCTAGACCAGTGGCTTAGATTGCAAGATGTCACGCTGCTTTTTGTGGAACACACCCACTGTAATGATCAGGTGGGTGATAAAAGCTTAGACTAATTCCGATGAGTTCAAGGTGGCTTCGAGACCCCAAGACTCTTCTCTTTCACCTCTCCCAGCTTTTGTGTCAGCGTCAGCTGTTCCTTCATCAGCTGCTCAGTGGGCACAAATCATGCCACTCTGCCTAGTGATCACCAACTCAAATATCAAGGACCAGTTCATGCAAAGGCAGCCTCAGATAGAGGTTAGGAGCATGGGACAGGGAAATACATGAATTTGAGTTGAATTACTAAATGTGTCACTCACTAGCTCTACAGCAAGCTATTTAACTCAGTTTCTTCATCTGTAAATGGAGGATAATAATAGTAAAAACCTCAGACTGTTATTAATATAAGGATTCAATGAATCATATTTATCAGGTGCTTAGGACAATGGCATGTTGTGGGCATTCAATAAACAGTATCAGCTATTATTTTTATTTAAAAAGTGAAGTGCTACCTTCTTTGTAGAGACCTTCCTAAAGTAGGTAAAGTTCATTGTTACCCTGGCACTTTCAGTTATCTCTCCCTCACAGTATTTTTTATTTATAAAGGGGAAACTAGCATTTATTCAGCTCCTACTACAGCCAGGCATGTAATCATGTAATGCATACCATTTCTTTTTTTTTCTTTTTTTTTTTTTTTTGCTTTTTGGTATGTGGGTATTTCCCTGACTGGGAATCGAACCCAGGCCGCAGCGCTGACAGCGCCAGCGCCGAAGCCTTAAGCCACTACACGTCATCAGGGAACTCCCTGCATACCATTTCTTATCACCTTTCTGGTCATTTCCTGAGGCTGATATAATTTCCATTTTCACAATAAACAACAGAGGCCCAGAGAGGTTAACTTACTTGCCTAAGATCACACAGCTAGTGAACAACAGAAACAGGGTTTGAACCTAAAGCCAACACCAAAATCCAACTTCTTCTATTAATTATCCCATGCTTCCTACATTTCCTGTACTATAATTGTTTTGTCAATACATCCTTTCCCCTAATTGATCTCTAAATGCAGAAGCTGCACGTGATTCATTTTTGTAGTATGTAGCACATGCCCGGCAAATATTCCATCAGCATACTTTAAATAGAAGGTGGAAACTCATGTAAGTAAACCTAAACTGGAGTTCCCAGATAAATACAAAATGCCAAGGTAAATTTAAATTTCAGATAATCAAAAAATAATTTTTGGCATAAGTATGATATGACACAGACACTATTTGGGACATCTACACTAAAAACACTAAAAATTATTTGTTATCTGAAATTCAAACTTAATAGAAGGGCTGCTATGGCCCCTCACTCACACTGAAGGCTGAGCTGCTCTGAGGGCTGGGACTGAGGCCATGGTAACTTAGACATACACATCTACCTTTCTTGGCGCTTTGTTCACCTAAGTTAGGTCAGCTTTGGCACCATTAAGCCAAGGAAGTAGCCACTAATGAGCTTAAAGCGCCATCTGGAGGCCTTTGTGGGTAATACGATGGTCAGGGGCTATCTCGTGGACCCAGGATTTTGGGGAGCAAAGAAAGGCCGAACAAGGCAGAGACAGAGTAGAAGAGGAGGCCATTTTGATGAATGGCAGAGAAAGATACACCCTGCTGGCATTTTCAGTTTACAGCTGCTGCTCTGGCCGTCTGGGAACTGAAGGCATTCCCTCTCTGAAGGAGGTCATTGCTTATGGCTTCACCTTCCCAGGCCCCTCTGCCTGGACAGCTGTTCCTCGCTGGTCCCCAGGCCTTGCAATGAGCTGCACCATTTTACATTCCCACCAGCAGTGTATGGGAGTCCCAGTTTCCCACGTGCTTGCTAACACTTGTTACTGTCTAACTTTTTGATTATAACCATCCTAGTGTGTGTGTGAAGTGAAATCTCATTGTGGTTTCTATTTGCATCTTCCTAATGACTAGTGATGCTGAGCTTCTTTTCATGTGCTTATTGGCCCTTTGTATACGTTCTTTGGAAAAATGTTTATTTAGAACTCTTTCCCATTTATAAGTTATTTATCTTTTTATTAGTGAGTCATAAGAGTTATTTATATAGTCCAGATACAAATCCCTAATTAGATCTATGACTTGCAAGCATTTTCTCCCGTTCTGTGAGTTGTCACTTCACTTTTTTGATAATGTCCTTGGAAGCACAAATGTTTTTAATTTTGATGAAGTCAAACTAATTTTTCTTTCGTTGCTCATGTTTTTTTTTCTGTCATACCTATGAATTCATTGCCAAGTCTAAGGTCATGAAAACTTACCCTTATGTTTTTTTTTCTAAGAGTTTTACAGTTTAAGCTCTGACATGCTAGTCTTTGATTCCTTTTGAATTAATTTTTATATATGGCAAGAAGTAAAGTTTCAACTTCATTCTTTTCTGGATATCTAGTTGTCCAAACACCATTTGTTGAAAACACCGTTTTTCCCCATTAAATCTTGGCATTGTGGTAAAAAATTGACCGAATAGACACTTGGGTTTTATTATGGACTGTCAATTCTATTCAATTGATCTGTATGTCTACCCTTATGCTAGTACTACATAGTATTGTCTTGATGACTGTGGCTTCATAGCAACTTTTAAAGTCAGGCAGCGTGATCCCTCCAATTTTATTCTTTTGTCTCTCTCTTTAATCTTGGGGGCCATGGTTTGCCCTGTGTCCTCCTCTCTTATGGATACAAGAATCATAGTTGCTTTTTCAGTCTGTTCAGGGTTTTTCTTCTTAGTAGGATGGAGTAGCAACCTCCAAACTCCTTACATGCAGAACAGGAAATCACCACATGGATTTTATTTTATACCTGTTACACTCAAAGCAAAGCATTTCAATTGAGAAAAAAGACACATCCTTAGTATTTTACTGGACAAACACTGTGACCCTTTGGAGATGTATATTTTGTTACTCCTTCAAATAGTGTTTTCAAAGTTTGCTTATAACCATACTATCCATTCGCCCTTTCCCACCTGAGTATCATGAAGTCTTATTTTTCTCTTTCTGGGTTTTAAGAAGCACCCACCGCTCTTCACTGGTCAGTCGTAAGGCAGTTCCTGGAGGGGGTCTTATTTACTCCCATGGATATAAGAAAGCCTACACTTTAGATTGGTAAGGAATTGAGACATGACAGTTGAGTTCCACTCGGTGAGAGCTTAAACTTCTTCCTTCATGCATGCAGAGTCTCAGTAAATAGCAAATTTTAAATTCTGTAAGTGTGGTCTTCTTTTCTTCTGCAACATTTTAACATAGTGTGGCAGGATGTGGCACAATATGGACCCTGGTGATGACGGCAGAGGATTGCCAGATGAGGCCCGAGCATACCTATGGTAAGACCCACTGATGTCCCACCCTCCAGGCAGCTTCCGTACCCTCTGCTGCTGGGGGGATGCTGTGGCTGAGCTCCACTTCTGAGGTGTTTTTAGTTCAAAAAGCTTTGCCACATAGGTAGGCATCATAGACTGAGTTAGCTTCATACCTCTTAAAATTTTCCCATATGATTTCTTAAAATGATTGAGTGTCTTGTTTTCACCCTTAGGCTAAACCAGTTCTCAAGCTTGGTGTGATTGATATTCTGGGCTGGACAATTATTTGTTGTGGTGGGTGAGGTGGGGGGTGGGGAGAGTTGTCCTATGTATTGTAGGAAGTTCAGCAGCATCTCTGGCCTTTACCTACTAGATTAGAGTAGCACCCCTTCCCAGTTTTAACAAGCAAAAATCGTGTCCAGACATTGCCAAATGTCTCCTGGGGGACAAAATCACCCCTGGTTGAGAACCGATGGGCTAAACTGACTTAATGGACTCTTTCAGCTCAAGGGTTTGGAAGGGAGCCTTCATCTCTGCTCAAATCATGTGAAAACATTATGAACCCCAGTTCATTCCATTTGTTTTATTATTTATTTATTTATTTATTTATTTATTTTTGCTTTTTGGTATGTGGGTAGCTCCCTGACTGGGAATCGAACCCAGGCCTCAGCGCTGACAGTGCCAGCGCCAAAGCCTTAAGCCACTACACCATCAGGGAACTCCCATCCATTTATTTTAAAAATGGAACTGGCAGAGCAGAGGTGTCCAAAATTACAATTTCATCTTGATAGTTCCTGTGACCATGATGCCCAAAGCAGGTGTGATAGCTATGAAGAAGTGAGAGTTACAGAAGAAAGGCAACATCCTTTCATAGCTTCTCATGCAGATACCCAGCAGAAATGAAATTACAAAACCATCTTATGGACAGCAAATAAAAACTATGAAGCGCTCCCGAAGCATCAGCACAAACCGTCACAACGTAGGGAAGACACCGGCCCTGACTGTCCACCAGACTACATTGGGGGAAATGTAACAATGGAAGCCTGGCGATGGGAAAAGGAAGTGTCCGAATAAACCTCGGCAAACCCGACATGTGGTGCCTCGTCCTACAACAGCTTTGAGGGTGCCCTCAATTCTCTCCTCCTGTGGACACCAGGAATTCTGTTGGACAGCTGAGACAGGAGCCGGCCCTCGAGGCCTGCCACTGAAGTCTCCTTTCCCTTGGAACTCAAAAAACTACAGAATCTTGCCCTAAAGACATGGTTCCCCAGCAGCGTTGGCTCCCACAGCAATAAAGAATTCTAATAAAGCAAGAAGTACTGAGTAGGCTATGAAATTGAAATATGCATAGCTGTAAGCAACTGTTTTCCTTTGCGAGGTGCTTTCCTTTGATTTACAGGTGAAGCATCCGTTTCCCCCCAAAGGGGCTTGGAGAGCTCTAATTCACATAACGTGTTATAGATCTGTAGAAAGAAAAATAGTGTTCAGAAAGCTCAGGGCCTCAGGAATGATTGTTTAGTTTTAATAGTAAACATATGAAGAATTTGCATTTTGAGAAAAATAGTCAATGCATTTGTGTCATTCAAGCTGCAAAGACAGTGTTTCAGCCTGAGTGTATTTGTGTAAAACTCAAAACTACAAAAATTAAGAAGTTGGTATTATGTAGTGAAAAAAATAGTGTGTGTGTGTGTGTGTGTGTGTGTGTGTGTGTAAATGCTAAATTTTGACCCGTGAGTCAAGAAGATTTCAGATGAAACCTCAAGGGCCTGTGTTTATGTAATTTTTGTCAATAATGTGACATTCTAAAATGGTATTTTATTTTTTTCTTTATTGTTAAGCTTATTGGAGAGACAATGGTTAACAAGAATTACAAGGCTTCCAGGTGTACAATCCTGCAGTGCATGGTCTATGCGTTGCATTATGTGTTCACCACCCAGAGTCAGTTCTCTGTCCATCACCGTGTATTTGCATCTCCCTCCCTTCTCCACCACCCCCTTCCTCCTTTTCCACGCCCCACCCTTGCCCCCAGGTAACCACTAAACCATTGACTGTGTCCGTGAGTTTTTCTCTTTGTTGCTTTCAGTTTTATATTCCACATATCAGTGAAGTCATACAGTTTTTTGTTTTTTCTGTCTGGCTTATTTCACTAAGCATGATGATCTCCAGGTCCATCCATTTTGTTGCAAATGGCAGTATTTCAACTTTTCTTACAGCTGAGTAATATTCCATTCTGTATACTTACCATGGCTTCTTTATGATACTGGTATCTTCTTGATCTCCCATACACAAATTAGAGATTTTACAGCTGATACTGAATTTAAAAAAAACTCGAATCGGTAGAGTCATTTAGCAAACATCTGCAAAATTTAGTACAACATACTGTATCATAATATGATGTATGTATTCAGTTGCTTAAGGAAGGTGAACACTGTAAAAAAAGGGGAGCTTATAGCTCATAAAAGAAAACAACGTAAATTTAAAAGCTATACCAGCCATTACCTGGGTGATCAAGGTCAACATCAATGGTGATAAATCATGTTGACAATGTGATTTGATAAAAAGACACTATTTCTGCAGCCTTCCTCCCAAAAAGCCAGCAACACCAGCCTAACCTTTTTTTAAAGAGAAAATCAGACAAATTCCAAACTGAGGGGCATCCTACAAAATACTTGACCAATACTCCTCAAAACTGTCAAGGTCATCAAAAACAAGGAAAGTCTGAGAAACCTGCAGTCAAAAAGAGCTCAAGGAGACATGCTGGCTAAATTACTGTGGTATCCTGGATGGGATCCTGGAACAGAGAACGCACATGAGCTAAAAAACATGAATAAAGTATGGATTTTCGTTAATGAGAATGTATCAATATTGGTCCATTAACTGTAACAAATATACCATATTAATGTGAGATATTAATTACAGGGGAAGCTGGGTGTGGGGTGTGTGGAAACTCTCTCTGCACTATCTTTTTAATTTTTCTGTAAATCAAAAACTGTTCCAAAAATTAAGTCTAAAAAAATTAAAACTGTTCTAAAAAAAGGAAGTTATACAGGGACAGAACTTAAGTAAAAACTTTAGAAAACCTTAATAACTATGTATGATGCCAGATGGGTACTAGATTTATTGGGGTGATAGATGGGAGGGGGTTTGGGGTTAGGGTGAAAAAGGTGAAGGGATTGAGAAGTACCAATTGGTAGTTACAAAATAGTCATGGAGATATAAAATATAGCACAGAGAATATAGTCAATAATAAGGTAATAACTATGCATAGTGCCAGGTGGGTACTAGTCAGGGAATCACTTTTTAAATTATATAAATGTCTAACCACCCTGCTGTACACCTGAAATTAATATAAAATAATATTGGATGTCAAAATAAAATAAATGAATAAAGTGTGAAAAAAACACTTAGGGAAACCTTAAAATAAGAAAGATCTAACTTATTAAAAATTTTTTAAAGGAGGCAGAATTCATTTGACTTGTCACCAGAAGCCCTTGTCCCCACCCATTCCAGAAAGACCCACTTCCCCCATCTCCCAGCATGCCCTGCCCCTCATCTTTCAGTGATGGAAAAAGTTTTAACTCCTGCACAGGCATATTAATAGCCTAATGAATATATAGGTACACATAAGTGACCATATTACTTACAGTCCAAGTCGGACATATTTGAAAGTGAAACAGGGCACTGTTAACAATTTTTCTAGGGCAATTGACTTGAACCAGGATGGTCCTAGGCAACCAGGACAAGATCCCTTTAGTTATAAATGTGTGGGTTGTAAATACACGAGGGGAAAAAATGAAGAATTCAGTTTCCATCCTAAGATAGTATCAACTGTCAACAAAACATTGGATCCTTTAATGTTTTACTGAAAAAGTACTAAGAGCCCTTTAAATGTGTCATCAGCAACACTGTCAAATAGCCTCCTAGGGAGTTCCCTGATGGTGTAGCAGCTTAAGGCTTCGGCGCTGGTGCTGTCAGCGCTGCGGCCTGGGTTCGATTCCCAGTCAGGGAGCTAACCATATACCAAAAAGCAAACAAAAAACAAACAAACAAAAAAAAACAAATAGCCTTCTATTAACCTGGGGTGTCACCAGACTTCTCCTCCACCAACTACAAGGTAATTCTTTTTTTAAATTCATTTTTATTGTTAGACTTATTGGGGTTACAAGGTAATTCTTCATGTTAGGTTGCATCTATATATAAAAGTCAAGCTGTAATTTTGAGTGAAGAAATTGAGGGTGATGGTTGTCTAGCTGCTGGCTGGTTTGGGTTTCTCCAAATGCAGATACTTATAACCAAGCCTACTCTTATTGAGTCTGTGGCCTTTTATCCTTCCACAATTACATACATAGATACACACAAAGGCATCCGGAGTCTTCTTGGGCATCTTATTTTTTTAGTTATAAACCACCTGATACCATGCACATGGCTTGCCAAATGTGTGGCTGTGTCATTTTTCACCCAAATGCTTAACCAATGGATTTTTGGCAGTTAATCAAATGCTGGTGTGCTCCCATGTTATGGGAAAATAGAGTAACATGGACACTTTGACCTAGTACCACACTAAACTCAGCATTTTGCAAACCAGGTAATGGTATTTCCATGTGGCTCAGAAACCCCACCAGAGCCTGTACATACCACTAATTGTGTGCTTTGCTCTAACTCCGGGTTATTTCCTTGGGTCTTATTTGCAGGAAGGTTACTTATTCGGTGAGAGCTGGGAAAGCCCCCCTGCTACCAACCATTTGCCCACACTACCTAAAATCCCCTCATTAGGGTGTCTTCCTTGGGGCTAAGAAGCACAAGTGCCGTCATAGTACTAGAAGCAACAATTCCACTCACTCCTTTGTGTAAAAGTTTGATCAGATAGAAGGCAGAGGAGTCTTGATGCAGATGGGTGGAGTTTGGGGGTACAGTGGGTCAATTGAAATGGTGAGGTTCTGGGGAAGCCAGAGGACAGCCTGCAGACCCTTCAAAGGCACACTGGCCTTGTGACAGCATTATGTGATTTTATGAGGCCACAGTTCTATAAGCTAAGGGTTCTACTGTGTGAAGAGGGGCCTGTGGGTTTCGAAAATGGTAGCCAAGAGCATAGGTGACAAAGGATAGGTAGGGAAAGCCTGTTTTTCTCCTCTTTATATATCTAATGTTTCCCCATAAGTATCCCTGTTTTAGAGAACTCAGCAACCTTTTTCTGGGAAATCTGGCACCATAAACCTTGGTTTTGTTCCCATCTGGAGAGGACTGACTGCTAGCTGTTGGGCCACTGAGGCTTCCATCTCTCTCTCTTTTTTTTTATTTGCAGACTCTGCTCAGGTCTTCCTGTAAGTGGCCATGAGCCACCAAGTACCCAGTGAGTTTTCCTAGCAACTTCAGCTTCACCTCACCACTGTAGAAGTCCCCTGCTGGACCTCCTCTTCTTTAAAGAAACACAACTGAGACCAAGTGAGAAGTAGCTACAGTTTAATACAAACCTGCACCAGAACACAATGTGTCGGGCTGTTTTGTTTTTGCCTCAAACAGGTGGCCAAAGCACAGGACCATGTGTTGTCTTGGGGTTGACACAATCTTAGCACCATGACTTTTACGGAGTGAGGGAGTCACCTGGGTGCTGGGGTGCTAGAGGCTCCATCCCGACGCCAGGCTGTGCCTGCTGCCTGGGCAGCTGGAGGGGACTTGGGTTTCTGCGTGGTTCTGTGGTTTCTGGGTCAGTGTTGGAAGAGCCCTCATCACGCCATTGGCTTGACAGAGAGAGACCTACTGTGGACTCCTAGCACTACACACACACACGCACACACACACACAGTAGCACAATTTTCTGGTAACTTAACCTCACAAACCTAGAGAGCAGCTAAGGCAAGAACAACAGTATTTATTCAGCAAGTATAAGACCAGTTTGAGAGCTGCATTCAGTGCAACCAGAGACCCTTTGTGTTCCAACCAGGAGCCAGCGGGGCTGATGGAGCTGGCTGGAACTCTGCACACGGGCAAGGAGCGGGTGGTGGGGGCTGATCATTCACTTGGTTCCTTGAACCACCTTCTGATTTTCATCTAGAAGCTCCTGGGCAAGGGTGGGGTCTATGTAAGGATCAGGGGTGGATGAAGTGGAAGGCCTATGGTGGACCAGTCCGAGGTGTGGTCTCCCAGAGCCACGGGCCTTGCATCTCTCGGGCGGAGGCACTCAGAGAATGTAAAGCTTTCCTAGCCCAAGCAGGGACACTCTGCCCATGGGCCACCACCACAGCTTGGCTCTTTGGCATCTGCCCAAGGCCCATGACCCAGCAAGGGCTGAAAAGAGACAAAGATGATGTGCATTTTGCCACGGGGTCAGTGTCAGGGCTCCCCAGGCCCAGGTCCCTACCCACCGTCCCCACAGCTGTCACTCTCCACGAGTGCCTTTGCTGCCTCTGGTCCCTGGGTTATTGTCTCTGTCCTCTCAGCCCCTACATGAGAAAGATGAGCATGAAGGGACAAGTCAGGGTGTGGAGACAGCCCAAACCACATGGCAAACCCCACATGTAACCAGTTCTGGCTCAAACGGGAATATGCTTTTCAATACCTATCTACCTGTGCAAAACAAAGCAGAACGCCTACCAGGGGAGTCAGTCTTCTGATTGGGTAAACTCCCAGTGGGATCTACAAGGGACCTCACCCCACTCTTCCTTTCCACAGCTGGGGTAGGTAGCCACGCTCTTAAGGGTAGTTCTGGGCATTTCTGGGGTCAGAAGGTCTAAGCTTTCTGAGCCTCGTCTTTGAAATGGGAGAGTAATACATGCTCGGCTGTTGTGAGGAGCAATTGAGAGCTTGTATATGGAAGTGCTCTGGCAACATGAAAAGCACAATAGAAACGTGCAAGGTATGACCACTAGCCCAAGAGTCCAGAAGCCACGTGCAGTCTCGGGTGCTTTAACTGAATGTGCAACATGGAATCACTTCCCCGAGGGGAGGACAAGGCTTAACAAGGGCAGGCGGCTGGGTCGCTTCCCAGCTCAGTCAGGGTGGATGGAGATCACTCAGCTTCTAGTATTTCCACAGAATTCTCCTGGAGCTTGTGAGGCAGGGAGGGCCCAACTGGATGTAGGAGGAGATGGAGGCCACAGCACCCGTGCAGCCATGTGAGTTCTAGAGCCGGGTCCTGCTGGCCTGGTCTCCTCCCTGGCATCTAGCTAGCCTCCTCTCCCTAGTCCTGCTCCCCCACTCTTAGCAGGCATCAGGCCTCTTGCCAATCACACAGGAGGAGCAGCTGGGCCTCTGTCCAGCAGGGGGAGTTTACAGGAAGCTGGGAGTGACCAGGGCCAGGGAAGGGAAAGGCCACCCCACCACCCAAAGGTCTCCTGGGTGAGCATCCTAGGTATCCTCTCAGAATGTAGGGAATTAGACCAGGAGGAGGGATCGGAAGAGGGCCTGGGACAAGGCCCGTGGCAGCCTGGAAGACTCCAGGTGGGGAGAAGGGCCTGTAAATCCAGCAACCCCCACCCTCCATCCCCTCTGTGCCCTAGGCTGTCTGGTTGGTGTCAAGTGCAGCATCTCCTAAGGTCCACATCTATTCCTGTTTCTATGCTATGCTAGTGACACAAAGCACCGTTATTTTTCACAGGATGCACAAACGACTCAAACCAAACCACTGCGCAAACCAAACGTGCAAAACAAAATCATGTACACGCGCCTGGCGCCAGCCTCATGCCCTGCCCAGCTGGCCCTTCTGGGCTTGTGACTCCCAGGGGATGGGGCAGGGAGAGGAAGAAGATGGCAAAGGGCGCAGACTATCCCCACCACACCCACACCGGGGCCAGAAGTGAGTCAGGAAAAACGGGACGTCCTGGGCATGGCTGGGCAGCTAACACCTGTCTGACTTGTGACCACGGGGCCTATGGGGTGGGGAAGGGCATCCTTTTAAAATACATCTGCTAAAGTGCTCTGGACAACTGGCAGGTCAGCCAGGGACAGGGCACTAAATAAAGTCTGGGCTTTCCCGAAGCCAGCACGTGGAGACAGGTGTGAGAGGAGGGGCTGGGCCAGGCTCTAAGTGTTGGGTTCTGTGCATAGTGTGGGCTTCCTGGGCCCCCTGAGGCCAGGGCAGGGCAGGACTGCAGCAGGAGGAACACATCTCAAAGTGCCTGTTAGGGTCGGCTCGAAACACAGTGAATCGCGTGTCAGACATGGGGAGGGCTCCCCGGGTCCCGTGGCCTCTCAGGTGGTGAGCTGCCCAGCCCAGCCTCTCCTGCCCCTGCAGCTTCGGCCGGAGGGTGTGCGGGCTGGCGACAGCGGTGCATCCTCACTTGGGGGGCTGGTCAGTGCCTTTACCAAATGCCACTTGACCTGCCTCCGGGGGGAGCGAGGATCCGAGCTGAGGCTCGCTTTGGAACGTGGTCATCAATCTGAGAACCTGCAGGGAAGGAGGCAGAGGGTGAGCTGGGCTGTTCTTGCCTGGGTCATCAAAGTACGGCCACCTCTTCCGGTGGAGGCTGTTAGGCCCTCCCTGTGTGAGATCTGTGTTAATCCTCCCAAGACCATCCCTTTTTAACAGATGAGGAAACTGAGGCTCAGGGAAACTAAGTCACTTGCCCAGTGTTACATAATGTGTAAGTGGAAGAAGTTAGATCTGAACCCAGGTCTTCCTGATTCAGAGCCTCCGTGATTCAGGCCTTACTATGCCTCCTTTACTGCTCTCAAGCCTGGACACATGGTTTCCTGTCTGGCACATGGATCATGGATCGGCCTGTTAGAAAGTGAGCGTTTGTATGTATGCCTCAAGGAGTATGACAGAGAAGGGAGGGGGCTCTGCTGCTTTTGAAAAACTAAAGAACCACAAACCAAAGAATCCTACATCTTAACGTCCCAAGACTTAGAAAAGGAGGTCCGGTGCCCCCGGGAGTGCAGTGGGACAGTCCTTAGCTTGGCCCATCCAGGACAGACAGGGTTTGGGGCAAAGGGAAGGTGGGAGGCTGCCTGATGTTTGCTGAGTCTGAAAGGAGTTCTGCGGGCTCTTGGCTCTGCCCCTTGTGTGGGCACAGAGGAAGCCAATAGCCCACGCTTGGGGAGCCTTGCCCTTCTGGTGGGGCTGGCTATTGCAGGGAGGGCCATGCCCAGGCAACTCTGGGAATCTGCACCTCCTGAATGGGCAAGGCCGAGTGCCCACGGATACCATGGATCCCTATCTGACTCCCTGCACGCCTGTCCCCTCGCAGGTGAGGGTGGCAGTGGCCCTAGGGGCAGGGCCACAGTTATCTCTAATGAGATTGACTCTGAAAGAATGGGTGGAGAGGACTCCTCCCCACAGGCTATCAGCTCCTTAAACAGGAACTTCCTGACCTCTGCCCGTGACCTCTGCCCCTCTGCCCAGAGCTGCTCCCAGCACACAGCTGAGGACAGCAGATGCTCAGCAGGCAGCCCAGCTCCCTGGGCGTCCCTCTGGTTTAACCCTCTGCCTCTTGGGTTAGGACGCCTTGTTTGCGGCTTCATCTCTCCCTACAAACGCCATTCTCCGGAAGGATCTGGATCTCGTGTCTCTCTGTTCGGGTCCCAGAGTAGCCCTAGCAGAGCAGAAGCCAGGCCTGCCCCTGGGCCTGATGGCCTTAGGGGAAGCCCGGCTGCGCCCCTCTCACGTGCGGTCAGTTCCTTCGAAGCTGCCTGCAGGACCAGCATCGCGCGGCCTCTGCTTGTTCTCCACGGACTGGGCTGAACAGACGGACCGTTTGAAATGGGGCAGTACCGTTGTTTTCTGTTCCATTTAAAACGGTACGTCTGGTCAGCCTACCACTGAGGGTTGTCATTTATGTGGCAATGACCGCCCCCCGCCCACACACACACCTTTAACTATTGCAGAGCACCTGTGACAATAAACTCCCTGAGCAGACACCCCACATATGTTATATATAATACAATTCTTGCCAAAAAGACGGCGGCAGAGAGGCAAACGTGGGGATAAGGTGAGGGAGGAAGGAGAATGAGGGAAATACCAGGTCTTTCGGAGGGGCTGGTAAGCAGCAGGTGTGGGGACAGGGTCATGGCACAGTCCCACGTGGCACAGAGAGGGCTCACCCTTCTGAGCTTGGATCCTCCCTGGGACACTCACTGTGCGCAGGGCCCCCAAGATGTTTCAAGGGGGAACTCAGAAACCATGGGAGACTCTCCCGCAGGCCCTGGTCTGTTAGAATGGTGCCCAGATACTGGGAGAGCCCTCCTGCCTCCTTAACATTTAGTAGGGGGCCCAGCACTCATCCCCAGACACGCAATAGGGGGAGGCGGGAGATGAGGGGCCCCCTGGCCCTCCTCCTGCCACCCACTATGGTGGAGACGCAGGTGCCAGTCCCAGCAGCCCTTGCTTTTACCAGAGAGGCTGAAGCTGGATTCATGAAGGTCCCTCATGCCCCCATGTCGGGTAACAGGTCGGGTAGGGGTGTCTGCGAGTGGCGTTCCCATCTCTTTTTTCCCAGGATGCACAACGACAGCTACATCCCCCAGGTAGGGAGTGCGGTCCACTCCCTTAACCTTTAAGGTCTAGTGAAGAATGGAGAAGGAGAAAAAGGGAAAAGATGACACCATCAATCATCAGAGCCCAGACACCACTACCACCCAGGACTCCAGATGCTGCCATTCTGCTTGGGACCCAAATGACTGTGACAAAGCCTTCCTGTATCTTGAGCACAGGGAATAGAGAATTTTTTTCTTTTACCTCCTAAATAGTGTGTGTGCGCACCGGTCCATGAGTGTGTGATGCATGTGTGTGTGTGTGCACTGTATGCATGTGTGTACTGTATGTATGTGTATGTGGTACATGTGTGTGTGTGTGCACTTTGTACACATGTGTGCATGCAGAGATACCCACCCATAGGACAGGACTGCAGTTCCCAGCACCCGGAGGTGTGGGTGAGGGTTCAGGTCAGATTCTCTAGGGCAGCTCTCAGAGATGAGGCCAGACTCAATTCCCAATCAGTGAGAGAATAGCCAGCCTTCTTTGAGTGAATGTGTCTACCCAGGCGATGGGAGCCCCTGGGGATGAGGTGCAGCCCAAAGCTTCAGTGAACATCAGGGTGCTTATGAAATCTGAGGACTGGGTGCAACCCTGGAGACATAACTATTCCAGACCTGGCCTGATTACATCAGTGTTAGGGGTCCAGACTCAGCAAAGGCCAACCAGCCTACTGCAGTCACAGGGGGTGGGTAGGACCCAGAGAAAGAAGAACTCGAGGCAAATACAGTAGCCCAGGCTGCACTAGGAGTCCCATGCCCTGAGGGATAGTAAGAATCCTCCCCGGGACCAGAAGCTGGGACAGCTGAGAACTCCTGACAGTATTCCCTCAGCTCCAGAAAGAAGCACCTGTAACAATTTACTTTGTTACAGGTAGTTCTTTCTTACTATCTCTTGTTCCCAAAGTGACCATTCTAGGCAACAGGATTTGGTGGAAAACAGTGAGAAAATCTTTGCGGGTTAAACCAGTCATATGAAATGTCCCCAACAGGGGGCTTCAACTTCTTCTTGCACATCTCCCACTCCTTTACTTTACCTTTTCTCTCTGGACCAACTTCTTGTAGACCGTGTCTGGGAAGGACCTCAGGGGACAGAACTTGCCGGTGCCCTCAGCGCACATGAAGACACCGTTCTCATACACGACCCGCCCCCGGCTGATGGTGACCAGCGGCACGCCATGGCAGCGCATGTTCTCGTACAGGTTGAAGTCTCCTCCCTGCACCTGGGTGCTGGCTGAGATGGTCCTGGTGGGGAGGCAGTGGCAGGAGAGAAAGCTCTGAGAAGAGGTAAATGCGAAGGTAAAGTGCTCAGTGGGAAGGGGTGATGCTCAGTGGGAAGGAATGAACTCCAAGGGCTGGTTGTTGTGGGCTGAATTGTGTCCCCCAGATTTACACATTGAAGTCCTCACCTCCAGTATCAGAATGTGCCTCTATTTGGAGAAAAGGCCTTGCAAGAGCTAATTAAAGTTAAATGAGGTCCTATGGGTGGGCCCTAGTCCAACATGATTAGTTTCCTTATAAGAGGAAATTGAGACCCAGACATGTACACACAGAGAAAGACCACGCGGAGACAGCAGGAGAAGATGACCATCTATAAGTCAAGGAGAGAGGCCTCATAATAAAACCTGTTGACACACTTTGATCTTGGACTTTTAGCCTCCAGAATGGTGAGAAAATAGATTTCTAATGTTTAAGTCCCCCAGTCTGTGGTGTTTTTTTAAAGCTGCCCAGCAAACTAACACACTAGGCTAAAAACTCTAGGAGTCTTTCCACCAACAGCAATCAGTAACAGGCAGACCTACCACAGTGACAGGGACCAGCTCCCGGTGTCAGGAAGCAGAACAGGGCTTCCAAGGGCCCTAATGGGGAAGACGGTGTGGGGACCCTGGCAAGGGTGAAGGTGCACAGGGTGCACTTTTTCTCTTCAACATCCCAGCACACTTTTGTCTGTCTTGTCCACTGCTAGCTTGTGCATTTAGAAAAGCGCCTGGCAAACAGTGGCACTTAACAACTCTTGTTGGATAAATTTAATATTAAAAAGCGATTCCTCTCTCCCCGCCCAAATCTACGAGTAAAAATGAGGCTCTACCTCCTGTGGCCCAATCACTCCTGACACACTTCATTTTATTCATTCAACTTGGGTTCCTTAATGCTGTGGGTGTCAAGTGCTGTGTGTTCCAGGTACCACACCCCCGGGGAGAGAAGCAGAGGATGGAAGAGCCTGGAACTGAGTGTCAGGATATCTGTCCGTTTCAGCCACTTATTAGCTATGCGACCAGGGAGTCCCTCTACTCCCTGGTCTTAGTTTCTTCAAGAGTAAAATGGAAAGATGAACTCCAAGCTTGAGTAATTCTTGGGGTTCTGAGTCAAATCGAATGAGATAATTGATGTGAAACAGCTTTGAAATGTTACGAAGTGCTGTGCCAGTGCGGCCGTTCACTGCTGTGCTCCCCGTACCCGGACTACGGGGGCCCTCGAATGTTTGAATACACCCCAGGTCATGCTGCCCTATGCTAGAAGCAGTCCATGCAATGCTATGACTTTGGAGTTCTGTAATACAAGTTCTTCAAAATTCCCAGTCCCCTAGAGACGAGCAGCAGATTTTACTTCGTGGCTTCTGGGTCCCACACCACCACGTCGGCGTCAGCTCCCGGGATGACGCGGCCCTTGCGAGGGTACAGGTTAAGGATCTTCGCTGCATTGGAACTGGTGACGGCCACAAAACGGTTCTCATCCATCTTTCCTCCAACCTGAAACATTGCAGAAGTGTCAAGTCAACCCAGCCCTGGGTGTGTGTGTGCCTTCGATCCCCGGTGACCCCTGACCCTGGCCTGTGACCTTTTAGTTGTTCAGAACAATGGTGTTGAGTTGGACAATGTTGTGGGCACCATCTCAGAGGAGGCAACCTACCTGGCTTGACTGCAGGTGCTTGCTTACTCCTTTCTCCTTCACCCAGCGACAGTGACGAGTGGGCCCTTATTCCAAAAGGTGGCCTACGTGGTAGAAATCTACCTCTTGATTATAAACCCAGTTCTGCTCGTGTGCCCACTGCGGTGAGTCAGGAGCCTCCCTCATCCACAGAGGGATATACTGAGGGGGACGCCCCCCAAAAACTGGAATGACCTTCTGGAGGGCAGGCTCCTTGAAATACAGGCTTCCCCCACTAGTGAAGGTCTAGGAACCCATCTGCATCAGAGCACCAGCTGGTGGTGTTGTGAGAGGCTGCGTTCGGATTCAGTGAATTTTTTTGGAGACTCTTTCGATGCATCACCCATTTCATGATGGGTGATTTACATGAACAACATGTAGCATGACAATGCTCCTGCCCACACCGAGATGAGTGTTTAACAGTTTTCACAAAAATGGCAAGACCCCCACCTTCCCTATTCACTCAATCTCTCCTTGAGCGACTTTGTTTTGTTTCTCTTGATGAAAAAAGTCCTCAATGACAAACATTTTGCCAATGTGAAAGAGGTGAAATGAAAAATGGCAGAAGCACTAAAAGGCATCAAAATCAACAAATTCAAAAACTGTTCTGAGCAGTGGGAAAAGCGTCTCGTAGGCGTATTGCATCAAACGGAGAGTACTTTGAAGACTGAAGTTTAAACATGTAAGAATAAATACTTATTTTTAAATAAATAAATTCCGTTTTTTTGGTCCCCCCTCCCTTATCCTGTGCTCTGGAAAAGCATCTTATTGCCCTACCTACCTACACAACTATAAGAGCATGGGGGACTCTCTTTTAGGGGAGTTCCTGAGCTACCTCATGGATGCTCCCTGAGCTGGTGGCTTAGGTTTGAGGATGAAATCTCCTTGGGCTCAAACTCTGTGCTGGATCTGACCTGTGGTTAAGTTAGAACCAAAAATACATATTTGTTATGGGCAGAACAGATGGTATTCAAATGAAGCCCCTCTCCTTATCTTTATTGAAAAGTAATTGGACAAAATATATCAAAAGCCCTAAAAATGTTTAGTCTCTTGGCCCTGAAATCAATTTCCAGGAATCTGTCCTCAGGAAATAATTAGAAATGCTGACATACGAACAAAGAGGTTCTCTGCAGCACTGACTGTAAGTGCAAGAACAAAACAGCTGCAAGTTCTTGACATCAGGAACGGATGAACTGAAGTATGGTATTATCATTTGAGGAAATATTATTTATCCGTTAAAAAGGATGTTTTTAAATAATTTTTACTGATCTAGGAAGACACTTAAGATACAGTTTTATGAAAAAAGTAGGAACTGATATTAAAATAATGTATAACATGCATAGAACTAGAAAGAAACATACCAAAATATTAACAGTTTAATTTCTTGATATGGAATTATGGGACTTTTTTCCTAATATTTTCTTTTCTGTATTTTCCAAATTTCTATACTACATTTTATTACCTTTCTGATTGGGGTGGGGGGAACTTCTTGGTTTTGCTTTTGGGTGAAACAAGGACCTATGGTTGACTCAAACCTTCTAAGGGTGAAAACTCTAGGACTAGAGTGGGAGGGGGCTCCCGAGGACATACCACTCCTCTCTCCCAGATGACGCTCATGCGGTCCTGCACACCACTCACTCCATGTGGGATCTTGGTGAAGTCCTCCTTGCCCATAGCTTTCTGCTTTGTGGTGAAAGGTCGATGATCTGACGCCACAATGTTCAGAGTATCACTGGGTAGAGAGAAGCACATGTCCAGTAAAGGGAAGGAGGCCAGGGTACGAGAGGGTGGTGACAGGTACAGGGAAAAAAACTTTGCTGATGAACTAAAGCTGATTTCAATCTTGGCTCTGCCCCTTAGTAGCTGTATAACCTTTAACAAGTTACTTCATCTGTGAGAACTTCAGCTGACTCATCTGCAGAATGGGAGTATGTGCCGAATACGGCACAGACTGTCAGTGTCACAGGAAGCATCGAGAGTCTTCAGGATGTCGACTTTGAAGAGTTCGGACAGCAGGAGGAGAAAAACTGAACTGAAGAGTTTAGCTCAAGTGAGAAGGTTCCACTACCACGGAATCACATGCAAACTCCCTGTCATGGCCTTCAACCCCCACCAGTCCCTGCTTGATAAAACACAAGTTCAATGTTAAGCTTTGCAAATGACTCGGAGCCATGGCTTTCTCTGGATGCAGGGACTCTTAACGGCCAAGAAGGGGAAAGGAGGGACAAGACAGAAGAGAGGTCTGTCTTAACCAGCAATGGTATGCAAGTCAACTGGTTCTTCACCACTGCCACCCATGACCATTGTCCTCAAATGGTTACAGGACAGCCTCCAAGCTGCAGGTCATGAAGGCATGGCCGTGTGCTCAAGGGGCTCCTGGGCTAGCTAAGAACTTGGGGTAGATTTATGATGGTGACAGACTCTCTCCCTAATAAGGGAGGCAGATAGCTAGCCTGTGTTCAGAGATCTCTGTAGGCTCAGAGGTGGTGAGGGGCAGAGCGGAGAGGCTGTCCATGTCACCTAGGCCAGGACAACCTCAGGAGGAAACACCCTAGGAGAGCAGGGAGGGGCCTGGTTGGAGCACTGGGGTCATGTGGGAGAGAAGTTGCAATGGCTGGGACTACATAGTGGGGCCTAAAAGTCCAATTTTACTTGTAGGAGGCACCAAAGCCTTCTGAGTGCATGTGGGCCATCTAATATGCCCACTTCAGAAGGGGAATCTGGGAGCAGAAGGCGTTATTTTCCTTGGTGAAGAGGCATATTATTAAGGCTCTCAGATATTGTGGGTCAGGCCTAGAGAGGGCTGTCTCCACAGGGGGCCTGGCGGGGCTCATGAGTCACAGCTCTTGCCCAATGACTAATATCCTTGAACAAGTCCACAGTGAAATGACTAGCTCTTCCTGGGGCATGGGCTGGTGTCTCTCTGGGCCAAAGACACTGCGCTGGGCTCTCTGAAAGCCTGCAGAAGGGACTCTTCCACAGAGCAGAGGGTTTGTCCTAGGGTGCTCTAGGGTTCCCCATATCCCCTGGGCCTGCAGAACCCACCAGAGATGAATGGAATCTTTGGGGTTTCACTTTCTCCTTAGGGGTCCTCCAGCTCTCTAACCAGGGCTCAGATCAGAAGAAGTACCCATCAGAGTCAGGACTGAGAGTCAAGACCCCTAGGGCACCTGGCTCAGCTCCCATTCTTTAACCTATAAGAGGCATTGAGCCCCCACCTTTCTACAAAGGGTCCTATTCAGTAGCTGCCCACTGGGCACGCGTGAATGGGTGTGGTCACATTCCAGAAGGGCTTTTGAGATCTCCCACTGCTGCTCTAAATATGGGAGATATGAAACACTCATCCCTACTTTTTGAAGTTTAAAACATGACCAGCTTTTTTAGGTACTTGAAGATTTTACATGTTCAAATTAAAAAAAAAAAAATTCTGGCTTCTTTAAGAAGTCAGATTTTAAATAAAGGGCAAATCCTTTTATCAATAGACTATACTCTTTACCCTGTTATATCCTGAGAAATCGTATCCTAAAGTAGATAATTATGAAGCAGCTCATAATTTCTTATAGGATTATAATCATTGCTGTCTGGGTTTTCAAGGAAGTGTTTTGCATAATATCAATGATCACCAACAATGTGTCATAAAAACAAAATTACAGTAATCATAAATTCCTATAAATAACCAGAATGTTAAAACTATGCTCTAAATTCTATAAAATTGTACACATTTATCATATGCACTGATTAAAAAACGATTCAAACTATTCTCATAATAGTTCACATGAAATTATGATTCTATTTAAAAGAATAGAATGTATTGAAACAATTTAAATAAATTTGGCAAAATAGGCTAGTTATAAAAGCTTCAATTATTCAATTAATAATACTTTCCCCCCACCCTTGACTATCTGTATTGGTGTGCGTTTGGGCACTATAATTCAGGTGGGTTGGAACAATTACTACCTTTTTGTTCTTTCAGTAAATTTGCTTATGGCAAGCAGAGGTATTTCAAAAGAGTCTTTGACCTTGGAACCAAGTCCAAATTATTTGTTCTTGATACTTGTCTGTTTTATTTTGTTGATAATGACGGCTTTTCCCAATGAAAAACCTTTTTTAATGTAAAAGCTGATGTAAAATTTCTCCCTTCATCCTTTCTTGCTCGCTCAATTTATTTAAATCTGTTTAAGAGCTGCTGCTGCTCGGGATCACAGCAAGACTACAGGACAGAATGTAATCACTGTCATGGTGCCACCTCCACCTGCAAGGGCCACATTTACCGGGCCGCTCCTGACTGCACTTCACTTGTGTTTGGAAATCCCCCACATCCCACACGCTCTGCAGGTTGTTAACACAGCAGGGTGTTGGCAACCAGGACTGAAAATTAAGGACATGGATAAAGTATGTGTCCCAGTATCTAAAGACAGCTGCCTTCAATTGGGGCTGGTCACTTTCTTCAACTCGCCCTACTGTCACCTGAGAAGAGGCACATCACCAACCCCAAGTCTATGAAAGCAGAATACAGGGAGGGAGACTGAGGCATTGGCAGAATGGAGAGTCCTGTAGTCTTTCCCCCAGCCCTCTTTTCACTCTCCCCCACACCAGTCCACCCCGAAGTCAGGGAGGGGGCATTTCAAGAGGTTCGCCTGTGCAGAATGGAAGTGACAGCAGTGGGCATCTGCCCCTGAGCCTCCGGGTAAGGAGAATTAGTGAGTGTTTGTGAGGAGGGGGTGGACAGCCTGTCCTCCCACTGTAGCGGGTGGCAAAGCAGTGTGAGCTTTGTCTGGGCCCAGACATTGCAGAAGGTGGCCAGGCTTAAACTGGCTCATCAGGGTCCTGGTTCATGGGGACACTGCTAGTGCTCGAAGCTGGGAAGGTACAGGTAGAAGAGGTCCAGCTGGAATCCAGTTCCTGCATCAGGGGATTGTGTGAGGGTGGCACAAGAGAGCCACGCTGGGCATGTGCCCTGCACAAGAGGACCTCAAAGGCCAGCTAGCCTGAGAAACAGCAACAACTAATGCTGGAGGACAGATATGTGCTTGGACATGGAGAAGAACCACCCCACCCCTTTATTCCTAATCTTCTCTCACCACCCATCCCTGAGCTGGGGGTGGGGAGGGGAAGAAACTGATGATTAAACTGAACTGGACTTGAATAATAAAATAGGAAGAAAAAGCAATGGCTTCTCCCTAAACTGTCACTAGAACAAAGAAAGAAGTTACAAACAGTGATTAGAACCAAAGAAAATCTTTTTGTGTTTGTTTCCCACCAAATCCAGACTGTTCATTAAACCATCTCTTTTAGATTTAGATCAAATGGGAAAAAAGTCGTATTAGAAAAAGAGAAGCTGGAGAAAAGGTTGTCTGGAGGGAAAATATGAGGAGAAAGAGGGAGAAAGTGCAGAAGAAAAAAAGGGAAGGAAAGAAGGGACAAATACCCAGGAGAGAGGGACATGCAAGGAAAGAAAACCACATGTGATACAATGAGAAGAGGGAACAGTGAAGAAAAAAGAAGAGATAGAAAGCTTCACACATAGTCTAGGATAAGGCAGGGGTCACCTCCTATAGCTACAGTCTTTAGTGCAAGATAGCAATGTCCTTTGATATTGTGAATAACCACTGTTCACAGTTTTATATATGCTCTTTACCGATACCTCAGAACCTCTCACTCCAGATTAAGTGGTCATAGGGGCCCAATGGGATGGCAATTACCTGTTGGACTCTGGAGAAGGTAACAAAAGCAAAGTCATCCTTTGGGCACAGTGAAATCAAACCTAGGTCAGATTTGGGGCCTCTACATCACCTTAAGGGCCTACAAATTCCTGGAATGGTATGCATCATGAGTTAATGACATGCTATAGAGCCACGGTGGTCCTACTGAAACATCTTACTTGGCCAGCAGGCTCATGAGGTAGGTTGAGGTGTTGGTGTCCAGTCTCAGGGGCGGCACCGTGACATAGGCTGCCGCATGGGACCAGTCTTGGTGGTAGTAGTGTAAGCCTGTCAGGGTGGCATGCGCAGTGGTGGTCTCAGCCAGCACAACCTTCCCTGGAAGAAGAAAAGCCAAGCCATAACTAGGAAGCCGGTGAACTAAAGAGATCATTGGTCTGAGCCTCTAATTTGACACGTGATGGAGGGGAAGTCAGAGAGAAGAAGGGATTTGCTCAAGCTCACTTGGGTGTTGGAGATCCCAGCTGGGTTCAAGGCCAGAGTGCTCCCTCTCCCCATGCAAGAACTGAAGGGCAAGGGCACCAGGGCAGGGCAGCACCAAGGGGGCACCTCAGGAGCATGGTTTGGCCGGAGCATGGGTGCTGACGGGAGGATGGAGGGCTGTGTATGACACCTTAAGGGGGCAGTCTGTACTGTTTTCTGAGCGGGCAGGTGCTGTGAGCACTGTCAGGAGACTTGCTTGGCGTGGGATCGACAGCAGGGACTGGAGGGCAGGGAACTGCAGGTGGGATCCAGGTGGGAGGCGGGACTTGGAGGGAAGGCTGAAAGCTCTTGCTCCCAATTTATATCAGGTTTGTGACCATGACTTTGTTTTTCCTGTTATCAGAACCTCAGTGGCACCCTGAGCAGGGCTGGGACTACAAGCAAGTGCAAAGCCTTCGGGTGTTGCCAGGTGCTCAGCGACAGTAGACACTCAGGGGCCTGGGGCTCGTACACAGGGTTCCAGGGGGCTGTAAGGGAAGTTAGGCCCACACACTGTTATTTCTCTAGGGACTTCCCAGGCACCCTCTGAAATGTCCATTGGAAATGGTCCAGGATTTCATGTTGGTTACCAAGGCAACCACTAGTAAAACCCAAGAGGCCAGAAAAACCCCAAGTAATGAGTTGACTGAAAACTTGGAAAATTTTGCCGGACTCAGGAGCGGTGACAGACACTCTGTAAAGATGTCATGCATATAAGTGTGCAGAGGAAAGCATTCTGGTTTTAATGGGCTGAATCTGGGCTAGTGCAGGGTGCTTCTGGGGGACAGGAGGAGAAGGGGAAGGGCGGGCCCAGGGCTGGGCCTCAGGAGCTGGTGGGCTCCACTGGGGTCCAATCCCACCACACGTGCCCTGTCTGTCCTGTTAACTTCGTTCTCCTTGCCAAGGACTCACCTTGCATTTTAGTAGCTGCGATGACGTCACCCGCCGAGATGCTGGACACGTTGACCAAGTAGATTGGACAGTGAGTCTAAACACGGAAACATGGCGGGAAGGAGAGAGCATCAACCCCTCAAACCTAACATGCACCAACGCAACCCTAGCCAAATCACTCCTGGCCCCCGCACCTGTCCCTGCATCTCTCAGCCTCACCCACAAGGTGACACTCTTATGCTAGGAGTGCAGGACAGGCAGCCAGAGCACAGGCTGCCGGGGAACTTCGTGAAGCAAGGAGGCAAATAGCAACCGGCCCCAGAGCCCAACAGGGAAATGTGGGGCAAGATGTTGAGAGCTCAACCTCACATTTTCTACAAACTGACAGAAGGCTATTTATAAGTTAAAATAAAGGATGACTTTAATTTCCTGTTCATGAACGTGATGACTTAGAGATAGTTGTGTATTATATTCCCTATCTACGATGCCTGTCATCTGAGGGTTGGTTTATCAGTAGACAGAATGTACCCCAGAGAAAATAAAATAAAAGGGGTTCAGGGTTCAGAGTCTACACCAGACAGGACAGGTCTTATACATGGACACCTGGATTGTATCAGTAATTAGCTTTTCCTCTATCAAGCTGTGCAATCGTGGCCCATGGCCTAACTTCTCTGGGCATGTACTGGAGCTAAAAAACAGGAGCTGATCTTTTGTTGTTCAGATCCTTCCTTACTCTGGGGTAAGTTTCCATCAGGAAGTGACTGATAACATCACAATTGTTATGACAGTTAAACAATGTCCTTGTCCAGCCCCCTAGTCTTATAAACTGCTAATGGGAAACTGTTTTCCCAGATGTTTTTCTGATGCCTTCCTTCTTATCATATTAGGAGGACTGAGAATTTAGGAGCTGGCCTGACAGTTGATGTGCTTGACACAAGCTTCTTGGACTAATTGTGAGACCAGCTGGACCTCCAACCTCTCTGTTTTCCCTGGTATTCCTAACACCACACCCTCGTGCTTACATCCTTTGGGGTCTTTCCAGAGAGGTTCTGAAGTGTTAGTGCCTTTAGAATCCTTGGAGGGTCTGTTAGAACAGACTGCTGGTCATCGCCTGCAGTTTCTGATGCAATAGGTCTGCCTGATTATTTGCATTTCTATGCTCTTATTTCTAACAAGTACTGCTACTGCTGCTGCTGCTGTCGCGACCACACTTAGAAAGTGTGTTCTAGAGGAGGTACTTCAGATTATCGGAGCAAATCAAACTCTTTGATGATGGCAGGGAGAGAAATGACCTTTGTACAGTGCTCTGCTGTTTATAAAGTGCTTTTCCTCCCACGACTCCTTTGATTCTCACAGTCACCCTGTGAGAAGTGAGTGATATTATCATTCTAATTTTATGGTAATGAAATAGGACATCAGAGTGGCTGAGTAACATGCATATGATCGAGAGCTTATATTTGGTAACGTGCACCAGTGCCCTCTGATGCTGAGAGGGTTTTACCCTGAACCACACCAAGGGAAAATGAATAACGGCCCAGAGACAGAGGTTTAAATGACGGGTCTCTAAGCACAATGTCTACCTATGCCTCTACAGGAAGCAGATTCCAGTTGCAGTGAGGCTCTGTGTTGACCCTCCCACCTCGCCCTGCCTCCCTTGGGAGGCTTTTCCATTGGAGCACCGAAACCAGGCTCAGGGGGTGGAATGAAGTGCTGGTGGCAAGGAGGATCCCCGCCAGGTCTGTGGGAATGACAACATTTATTCAGCAAACAGGGTGGGAGTCCTGTGAGCCAGGCATGATGCTAGCACCCAGAGCAGAATGGGACTCCACTGTATTGGTTGGTTTCTGATCCCAGATTTGAGAATGGGCTTAGGGCTGGCCAGGGTCTACTTACCCTGTTTGCAATGGTGATAACTCGGTGAGTGGCTTCAGCTTCCAGCTGTTGGAAACAAAGGGCAGGAAGAAAACAAGCTTCACCATCTCACCCAAGCAAGCCCACATCTGCCTGAGAGCCCACCTCATAGCAAGTGCTGGAGTATCTGACCCAGAGCCAGAGGAGTCAACTATACCCGCAGGGCTGGCTGGAGGGCAAGCCCTGAGTGGGGGCACCAAGCTCCAACCACCTCTGCTCACCCTGAGAGAATCCTAGGACTTAGTACAGGATGCAGGATGCTACTCAGGGCTTAGTTAAAAGGCAATGAAACAAAAGTGATGAAAACCTGGAGTCACACCTCTCCCTGTTTTCTGATGTACTCTCTCCACAGCCACCTCAGCACTGCAGCAAAGGAACAATATTGACTGATACTAAGCTGGAAATTAGCTTAGATAAGGGTTTCTTTTTTTGTTCCATCACCAAGAGGATTTATTCAGGAAAAGTTAATAGATAAGGGGTTCTGAACCTCATTATTATTATTATTATTATTTTTGGTGGTTCCCTGGCTGGGTCGAACCCAGGCTGCAGCATTGAGAGTGCCGAAGCCTTAGCCACTACACCACCAGGGAGCCCCCCGCCCCTGGTGTTTTCAAACTGTGTCCCTCAGATCCTTGAGATCAGACTCAAATGAGGTGGGTCTGGTTTCCCTCAAATTGCTTTTCTCAGGGAAGTTCAAGGCCAAGTCAGCCCCAGCATGGAGGAGGCTGTTCCCTGGGCATTTCACCTACAGAGAAAGTGCAACTTGTATTTACTGATGTCTCTTCTATCCTAACGATTATGTGAGTCTATTGGAAAGCAGCTGACAAAGGACACACAGGAAGTCTTCCTCACCTCCTCCGGACGGCTGATCTCTATTCCTTCTGGGCCCGTGATACCCAAATCTAGAGCCTCTTTAGCACCCTGAATAATAGCAAAAGAAAGAAAATTGAGATAATCATAGAGATACAAAACAAAAACAACAACTGAGCCCCAGGGACAGTTAAATATGCGAGTTGCCCATTCCAATAGGTTTGCCACCTTCCTCACTTCTGTAATATTCATCTTCTAAAGAGGGCGGTATGCATAGGGCTCCCTCTTGGGAAGGCTCTCTGGAGTTTCACTTCATAATAATTGAAAGTACATTTTCCTCTTTAAAATATAGTTCTGTGACTAGTGACTAGGCCCTGGACACCAAAGATAAGCTCTTTATTGATCTAAAAGTCATAATTTCCTTGAATGGAAATCTCATTAAAATATTTCTTAGAGGTGCTCCAAATCCCTTCACTATAATGGAATTTAAATATCATATTATTAGAATTGAGACATCATCATCTAAGATAGGCATATTTAACGGCAGCCCAGGGCAGCTTTGAATGCAGCTCAGCACAAATTTTTAAAACATTTTGCGAATTTTTTTGCTATTTTTTAGCTCATCAACTATCATTAGTGTTAGCGTATTGTATGTGTGGCCCAAGACAATTCTTCTTCCAATGTGGCCCAGGGAAGTCAAACATTTGGATAGCGCTGATCTAAGACTTAGAAACCCTGTTGGACTATTAAGAGAGATTTGTTTTTACAGACAGTAGAAAAATTTGGATTTTTCTGACAAAGATTTGTCATCTGGGGTGTCAATATCTGGCACTTTATTTTTAAAACTGGTTTTGTCTGAGACTTTGTAGGACAGGTAATGGGTGGTGAGGAATCCCTCTGAGAACTCTCTACTGGGGCCCTGGACCACTTTCCCCAACATTCTCCACTGCCTTGCCTCTGCCACGAGCTCCCCATTTTCAGCATGGACTCGGGCAATTGCCCCGATGTCTTTGCAAGCGTGCAACACTTGGTACAGCTCACTGTCTCGAAGCATATACAAGTCCTTGTAGGTCATGAACATCTGGAATGAGTTGACACCCTTCTCTCTCACCAGTGTCTCCATTTCTGCTTTCACCTGGAGAGCAAAACGCAAAGGCAATGCCACATGAGTATAGATGCTCACGAGGCTGGCTGGTCCTGCCTGGAGGAAGTGTGGTTCAGGCGATGGAGTCACCGTATGATACCCACAATCCAGAAGTACTTCACTTTCCTCCCAACCCACAGGCTGCTGTGAAGTCCCATGAGCAAGTGGATGAAGAAGTACTTTGAAAATTGTCAGGCATGACACAAATATAGAAACTATATTGTTACCTTCTAGGCATGTTTCTCCTATCTCATAGGCTTGTCCTGTGTTTCCGACTCCAAGTCAGAGTTAGTGGTAAATGCACTAATGACTTTTATTCCTATGGCCTGTTCCCCCAGACCCCATAATGGAAGAGGTGTTCCAAAGGATGCACAATAATGGTAAAAATCCAGAGACCTTGAGGAAAAACTAATTTAGGAACAAAGCAGAACATGAACAAAGCTATGTGAATAAGGAGATTCATCCCAACATTATTTATATTAGGAAAAAACGGAAGCAACATTAGTTCGACAATAAGAAAACAATAAGGCTCATCTACCTGACAGAGCGTGAGGTGGCCATTGCACTGTGGTCATGAAGACCACGCAGCCGAACAGAAAATGCTCACACTTAAGTAAAAGAGCTACTACGTAAAAAAAAGACTGGAAGGAATTAAGCTAAAATAACAACAGTGATTGTGTTGTGGTGACTGGATTATGGGCTTTCATTCTTTTGTATTTTTAAAATCTGTAGTTAGAAAAAAAAATCACTTGATTGGTAGAAAATAAATTTAAAATTTAAGATACGTGAGAGTCCCTACCACCTCTGGGGACATAGGGATAGCTGGCCTGATCTCAGTGTTGCTGAGAATCTGACTGGGCCCTCACATCCAGGCCGACTCTGGGAGAGGGAAGGGAGACAGGCTTAGGTGTAAGGGTCACCCACTCAGGAGAATGTCCGAAATGGGCAAAAACCCCATACAAGACAAGGAATGGCCAATATTCTGCGTGGTCTGCTCCATTAGGCTGGTACCAGGAGGAGGGCTTCATGGTGTAAGAGGTGGGGAGCTCCAAGGCCTTTCATAAGCACCAGTTGGAGATAATGGAAGAGACCCGGTGAGCGCCACCCTCAACGCCAAAAGCATGAGGCTTTGAATGACCATCTCAGAGGGTGTCAGGCCCTTTAGACCAGAATCCACAGCTGAAGAACTTTGTAGAACTTCTTAATGCTTATTTATTCTTATGACTCTGGGGCACCCACCCAAGTACTGACGTGGTGATTAATGAAATAACCGATGAAAGGACAACTATTCAGGTTGCTTCCCTGGGGGGTCATAAGCAGGAAAACCCCAGAAACAAAGCAAAATCCACATGCCTGTATATTTCTTTTCAGAAGAGCAAGGAATGGAAATGCAGGGAGAGGGGGCTGGACGCTGGTCCCTGGGGCCTGAGGTGGCAGGAGGACAGGAAAGCCAGGGGCGAGGGGCACAGGCTGAACTGGGAAAGGGGCCCAGCAGGAGCCAGCCTCAGCCACACACCGGCAGGCAGAGCAGGAGCGGGATGGGGCCCTATAGGAAAGATGTGCCCTCATCCATTCATACCAGACAGCACTGAGCCAGGACAGGACCCTGTGTCCTGAGATCTCAGCTCAGTGCTAGCAGTCCCAGCACAAAAGTGATACTACCCTTGGCCCTCAGAGCATGACCCTTGTTGACCCCATTACTTAGCTGGTGTCATAGGCAACTAACGGTAAGAAACATGGGGCTCTGAAAGCCCTGGAATCAGAGCAAGGAGATAGAACTCCAGAGGCCTCCTGTCTCAGACCCTGTGTCTGCTGGAAAACTGTCTCTTAAATTGAGCAGGGCAGGCCCACCCACCCCCTTATGGAATCATAAGTGTTTTCTCTTTTGGCATTTGGGGAGTCAGGATGGTGGTGGGAGGGGTATCTCCGCCCCCTGCGGGACAATACTACACCCCAGCTGGCTCCCACCAAATGGCCCCTCTGCCTAAAAGAGCATTTGTTCTTTTTAAGGATTCCACTGTTACCTTGGGTGCCCACCAGGTGATGCCCACGTGGAGGGCATAGTCACAGCAGACCTTGGGGTCAGCCAGAGCTCGGCACTTCTCGTAGGCATCCACGAGGGAGGTCTCCTTGTCAGGCAGCACGTGGCCGATGATCATGGTGGTACCTCCAACTAGGGCTGCCTGGGGGATATGGAAAAGCAGGCTCATCACATCTCTTCCCACATCCAGGTCTCTGACGTGGGGAGACATGGGGTCCTGGGGTGGACATTCAGGAAAACCATACACTTTACCTCACAAGAGGCTGTGAGGCCCAAATGCAGCAACGTTTGGGAAATGGTAAGGAGCTGTTTGAAGGTATGGGAGCCAGTGTGTCCATCATTACTGTGGATGTAGCACACACACACACACACACACACACACACACACACACACACTGCTCTCACTCACCTCGGGTTGCAGCTCTGTGCTTTGGAAAAGCCACTCAAGCCTTAAGGCCAACCCTTATCTTCCAATGAGGAGACCCCCTTAAACAATTTTTGGCCAACTTAAACACACAGATGACACAACCAAATACCTACATGTAATGACATGACATAATATATTATATAATACAAATGATCGAATGTCTATTTATAATGTTTATTAACTTAGTTACACACATATATCTATACTACAATAAATAAAATGTTAACTTGGAGACATTATTGTTTTATTCTATCCCATTTCATCAAAAAATTCTATTCAAAGTTTTGATATGCACCTTCAGCATCGGGGTCTTTGTTTTCTGTTTTTTCAAGCACGTAAACTTAACTTTTGTTTATCTTGTTTGAGATAGAGCACTTTTTAGGTTCCCGTATGATTTATCAGTGAAAATTATCTTATTCACAATCTCCACAAGATATTACTTAAAAAGAAATCTTTAAAAGGCCTCACGTTCGATCACAAAGCATGCTACTAGAAATAACTGCCAAATCTGCATTAAAGATCCCCTCCTCCCCTCGACACACTTTTTTTGGGGGGTGGGGTGGGGTAGTTCTTGGCTGGGAATCGAATTAAAAACTAATTTGGTCAGGTGACCTCCTCGATCAAAGGCCACCTCACGCTAAGGTGTGGATCCCAAACAAAACTTGATTAAAGTTAAAATAATTGAGACAGGACCCCATACTATGAGAGACTTTATGAGTGTTCTGATATAAGATGACTCTCTTTATCTGGTGAGTAAAAGTTTGGACAAAACCTGCCCTTCTATTTGGGTTCTTACAGTGATTTGGAATCAGTCCCAAGTTCATGTTCTGGCTATGCCACCTCCCAGCTGGATAACCTCAGCCAGCTTACTTAACCTTTCTGAGGTGCTGTCTTTACCTACACAATGGGAATAGCTTCCTTTGCTGGTTAGTTGTGAAAGTCAAGTGAAATATCACTTATATACATAGAATGGACTTCGTAAACTCTTGTTCTAATGTGTGTTTAATTATTGAGAACTTAGCTAAATGTCTATTTTTTGTAGGGGACAAAAATACCACAATAAAATTGTCTTAATGATCTCTTGCTTTTCCATTCTGTTAAATCCTTGATCACAAATCAGAAATATTGTTGGGAAATAAGAACTAAAAAAATAAATTAGTTCAGTGGCCAAACAACAATTAAAATGAAAAGTCTTGCCACATTGATTTTCTATGCTGACCCTGGCTGGGCCACTGAGACTATCCCCCAAGTTGTCATGGGGAACCCTGGGGGCTGATTTCTTGCATAGCTTAAAGTGGCCAACAGAGGGTGGCAGTTCTGCCGTACACAGGGAGGAACCGAGATGCCTGAGGAGGCGGAGAAATGGAGAGGCGGGGAAGAGCTGCAGCAGATTGTAGCTTTACTAGCTGACTTCTATTTCTGATTTTGGCTGGATCGTGCCAGGCTGATTCATCGTCATAGCAGGTGGTTGTACTCTACATATTGTGTCCTGAGATGCATTTCTTGCTTCTACACGTGGACATGGGGGTGTCTGATACATTGGGATTTTACACACTAAATTGTTTTATTTTTCTGTGGTTCTAGATTGCTTTCCTTTGCACACCCCCATCCTCAATATGTCTACAACCTTGGATAGAAAGAAGGGAACCTGGAAACAGCAGTGTGGTAAGACAGCTGGGTCTGTTCTTAACATCTGTGGGTCCCAGAACAAGAGTAAAAAAGGTCCTTCTGCTGAATCTCTAAATAGTTAAAAGTTACAGATCAAGTTACAAACTGTTACATACAATACAGTCTATCCTCCTACTCTGATAAATATACTTTCATAATGACCAGGAAGGCCAGGCTCGAATTTAGAATTCTTGGAGTCTTTGTAGTTCCGAGCTACATTGCAGGGGTCATTGATCTTCGGTCTCTGAACCTGCCCCCAGCCCACACCTCTTGACCCTGGATACAGCCTGCTCACCCCTGCAAAATGCTGCTCTTGGGTTTAGTGTGCATAGCGGTCTGGCCCCCAGGAGGACTGATTCAGACTTGTATAGACCCTGGGAGTGCTCAGACCATTTGTCACAGAATTCCAAGGACTCAGAGTGCAGACTAGGAGTGGGATATTGGGCTCTGATCAGACATCATCTCTCCTGCCTGGGTCTCAGGATGGTAACTGAAAGGGTTCTGGAAGGAGTTGAGAGCATCGGATGATGGTCCTGACTTTCCTACATACTGTGGTAACGCAGGGACAGCTGTGCGCCTGCTCTGCACCTCAGCTCTCAGGGGCGCAGAGAGGGTCAGCTGGCATAGGGTAGGAGAACACCTACAAGCTGGGAAGGGGCTCATAAATGTCTGGAATAATTATTTCTGCTGCTACCCCAGCCTCCAAACAAGAGTTTAACAGGCTCAACAAGGACTCCTCTGACTGCAGGTTTGAGCACTTGCTTCCTCGCAGGCAAGAGACACACAGAGGTGACTTTTAAAATACATGAAGTTCCCGCCCACGGGATGAATGGCGACAGGCTCGGTCCTCGCGGGAATGCGACAGACTTTGTTACTGTCGTACACCACGGACAGCCTCGCAGAAATCGACAGCCACGTAAGGCCCAGTCCTGTTCCTCAGGCTTCTGAAGGGATTATGTTTATGGATATGTGACTGTGGAATTGTCACAACTGCTTTTGTGCAAGAATGGTGTTGGTTAACCAAGCTGTGGAAAATCTTTAATGCAAGTCAAGAGAAATGATGTTCATGGAAGCTAAGTCATAACACGGAAAAGGGTGATGTTAGAATGAGTGAAAAAGGCAGAATTCAATGTGTATCCAAGATGTTTAGAACACACACACAGATGGAAGAAAATATACCAAAACATTAATAATGATTGCTTTTGGGTGATGATATCCTGAGTAATTTATTTTTTCTAGCTTTCTGAATTTATTTAATAGAATATTTAATAGTGTATTACTTGTATAATATATATATTTAATAATGAATTTGGAGGAAGCTAAATCTATTTAAAATTTAGTTAACCATGCTTATGTGTTCAAAATACTTTCCTTTTAAAGTTGTGAAATGTTTCAACCATACAGTAAAAATCTGGAAAACACTACAACACATACCCATGAACCCGCTAGTCACATATAACAGAGGTTAACATTTTTGCTGTATTTATGTTTCATGGTTTTTTAATAAAAAGTGAAATAAATATTTCCAAAGCAATGGAAGCCCTCTCCTGAGGTTGGTAAAAGTTTCTCCCATCCGTGCTTTTATGCTTTTACTACATTCGTTTTATGAATTTTAAAAATGTATAGATGGGAGTTCCCTGGTGGTGTAGTGGCTTAAGGCTTCAGTGCTGGCGCTGTCAGTGCTGCGGCCTGGGTTCAATTCCCAGTCAGGGAGCTACCCACATACAAAAAAAAAAAAGTATAGAAATGGTACCGTACTGTCCATATCCTTTTGCAACTTGCTTTTTTTATGCAACATCATTTACATTTATTTATGTAGATTTATTTCATTCATTTTAATTCACTGTATGAACACTCTTCCAGTCATGTATTTGTTTCTGAGTTTGTGACATTTACTGCTCACAGGGCGCTTGCTCATTCTCGAGCACACACAACTGGTCCCCAAATTCAGGGTCTGCATCGCCAGGAAGTGGAATTGCAGCTTCGTGACACGTATGCATCTCCAGTTATACGGGATGTGACCAAGGAACCGCTAACTCACCAGAGCCTTCTGGAGCCTGGTGGCGGACCAGAACTGCCCATTTACCAACCCAAGTCCTTATTGTTTTTTCACTTAAACTGACGTCCAGCCAAACATCCCCCAGAGTGTCTGTGGCACTCGTTTTTCTTGTGAAGGTGGGACTTCACATCTCTCACTATCATGTTAATAAGGACGTTAGGACCATTTGTTTAACCAACAGACACAGCACCAATATCCACATTTGGCAGGAAAGGAAACATAAATTTCCTATTTCAAAGGGTTCCCATTATTTTGTTTTTGACACGATGTACTGCTGGGTAAATCTGGAGTTATTTGATGCCAGTAGTGTTGCCTCCACTTGCTCCCTAAGAAATCCCAGTGTACTTAGTGGTGAGCACATTTTACGGCAGTTTCCAGGCACGCATTTGGCAGGAACCGGTACTAAACCTGGTAAAAACGAATCTTCACGCTTCAGAAGTTACTGTGGGGTAATGGGGGTCTCCGTATTGACGAGGGACCATGATGATTTATTTGCTGACATCATGACGGTGGAGAGAACAATGTTTTCACCCTTCCTGGCTTCGTCACGACAAGTCTTTGGAGAGTCACTTCCTCTTCCCATCGTCTACATTGCTGCAGCTCTCGTCGTGGTTTGCTGAGTTCCCAGTAGCAATGGGTTTCCCCTCTGTCCCACTGCACCCCATCCTCCCAAAAGAAAAAGATTTGCTTCTCTTGCTCCAAGGCCAAGAACCACTAGGTCAAGGCACACACTTGGTGCTGTGCTGCTGAGAAGGCACTGGGACAGAGCTAATCCGTGGGGCTTTTTACTGGGGTCAGGGAGGAACTTCCTGGAGCATACTTTACACTGTGCACAGAAAAGGGGTGTGCTTTGGGAAAGGTGATTGGAATCAGAAAAGCAGGTCCTGCTACCATCTAGATGTACAGATTAAGGGCAACTGAGTCTTTAAGGAGGAACACTAGTTCACAAAGAATCAACTAACAAGGACGCGGATGTGCTCTGCAAACAACGTGCAAGGCAAACACCTCTGCATTTCTGAATGCAGTTGGGAAAGCCACCATTCATTCGGATGGATCTGCTTCCCTTGGATTTGCTCAAACATTTCCTTTTCTTTTCATGTTAAAATTATCTTCCATCTTTTACTTACACTCAGCCAAAGTACAAGAGGAAAAAAAACCAAGCTCAGTGGTTTCTCTCTTGCTCTGAGATACATCTTTCACCTTCAGGGATCTGCTGGCTGCTACACCTGGCACTCAGTAAATACCTTTCCATCCTGAAACACGAGCCCAGACGCAAGGGTCAGCTTCATGGGCATGCGGCCTGGGCAGTCTCAGCGCCCTGCATTTAGAAGGGCCCTGGGCCTAGTTTAATGCTCCGCTGTCGCCGTCCTGAAATTCTTAATAATTTTTTAACAAGGAGTCCCACATTTTCATCAGCTGTACTGGCCTGACCCAGGGAGAGGAGGCTCTTAACAGGCATACACTGGGCTTCACTGTCAACTCAGTCAGCTCACACTGGAGGTTCAGGACACTGACCCTCTCTCTGATAATTCCATTCCAGGCTGCTGGAATGCTGACCACTGCGCCTCATTCTCTTTTGGAGTCTCCTGAATGCCTTCTATCAAATGCCTCTTTCCTCTGAAAAACAGACAAACAAAACAACACACCGAAAACACCCCAGCTTTTCTCCAGGGCGTCCAAGCAATGTGTGGGATCAGTTCCCTGGGGCCACCCTGTCGGTCCCACTGGCTGCATACAACTTGCAAGCCTTTTCTTGACCCACAGTGTACAGCCTGCTGAGCTCATCCTGGTTTTCTCCAATTTGTACATTTGCAATTCACTGAACTCCTGAACTTCCTTTTACTTTCCACTCCTACCCTCTGGGTCCATAGCCTCTACTACATCATCTAGAGCACAGTCGGACCTCACAAGGCTCTCGCTCTAGGCATTACCATTTCTAAAACTCACACTTCCTCCTTTGAACTTCCTACAGAGGAAACAGGCAACATTCAATCCACAATACACTTTGGGAAAGAGACATTGTCCCACGCTTAATCTCCCGGCCATTTAAAGGCACATTATATATTTAGAGGCAAAATAGTACACGAGGTATGATAAAAAATATGGTGAATGTTTAAATTTAAAAATCTCATTATAGTAAAAGACACATTGCCATCAATCCCCCTCAAAACACTCCCCCCTCGCTTTGAACACACTTGTCCCATCGTTTCAGCCACTTTCTGAAGCGGTTCTGGAAGTCCTCTTTCCTGAGTGTCATTAGTTGTGCTGTCATGGCTGCCTCGATGTTTTGAATTGATTCAAAATGTTTACCTTTCTTTCATAGTCACTTTGACTTTGGGGAAGAGCCAGAGGGGACACTGTGCCAGATCTGGTGAACAAGGTGGATAAGTACACACTGTAATGTTTCTATTTGACAGAAATTTATGGTAATGTGTTGCTTGTGATCCATGATTTATGCCCCATTTTAAAACACTCCTTTTCTCAACTGCAGCTCACAACCGACTGATTGCACTGAACAAGTTGAAACTTGTCACACACGGTGACTAAGGTCCGAGGCTTCCTGTATCGAAGATGGCACTCGGCAGCAGCATTCACTGTCACTGTTATTTTTTTTAATCACACCTTGTGCAGTGACAAAAATCAGACTGTAAAGCAGGCAGATCTAGGATAAAATCCCAGCTCTGTCACTTGTGAGTTGTAAGATCTTGGGCAAGTTATTTAATCTCCTTGAGCTCCATTTCCTCACGTGTAAAATGGGATAATAATACATCGCTCACGGAGTTACTATGGGAATTAAAGGATCATGCATGGAGAGCACCTAACACAATGCCTGCTCAGAGTAGGAACCCAATAAACAGTAGTGATTTATAATACTATTACAAGTCTACTTATAGTGCAATGGTAGCTATTATACTCTGTAGGCAGCACTTACACACACTATGCACCCTGTGGTAGGTGCATGAGATGCTCCAGAAGTGAGAAATGCAAGTACCTTGAGGGCGCTTGGAATCTGGTTAGTAAACTGGACAAGAAAAAGTTCATTTTTAATAGAAATGACTTCAAAGTAGCATGAGAGTACAAGACATCACAAGATCACATTCCTCCATGATGATGGCCGCATCAAGCTCAAAAGACCAGAGGAAAGAAAGGACACCTTCGACGGGCTAGCTGAGAGCCAGACAGTGGGCATAATGTGACATACTGGGGCAGGAAATGGTGTGGGGCAAGAAATGGTGTGGGACAGTCAGGGGCACAGACGGAGGACTGAGAATAAACCTGTCTGGTTTTGGCTACAGCAGGTCTGATTAGGACTGAATGGTATGGACTTTGATGAACCTGGATTCCATCTAGTTGGCAAAGTAGAGCAACTTGCATTTGTGGAGGTGGTTATGATGGAGGAGCTCAGGGAGCGTGGAGTTTAGAAGCACATTTACAGTGAGGATTCTGGCCACAACCCCGTCCCTGAACATGTCTGTAGTCACAGCATGCTTCTGGGCAGAAGAAGAACTTTGAAAACAGACTTCAGGACATTGTTCTGGCTGCGTAGTGCAAGCTCAACTGCATTCCTGAGATGATGGACCTGAATCTGGGGACTGGGATGGAAGGACATGTGTGACACCTGCTTCCTGGAAGAAGCAAGGTTTGAAAAAGGGGATGGCAAATAATGGGGGAAGTTTTATGCCTATGCGACTGAAAAAAATAGTATTAGGAGAGGGAAAATCACATGTAGGAGAAAAGGGAATTTTTAGGCATCTTAAGATAGAGCTGACTGAGGGACATTTAAGTGGAGATGAAAATCTCTAATTATAACACATATCCATTGGGCCCTTACTCTGTGCCTGTTTAACTTTCACAACGGCTTCGTGAAATAGGTGCATTATTACTTTCACTATTCAAATGAGGAATCTGAATGTTGATATATCTATCAGACTGGGAGGGACAACTCTTCCCATCCATTGAGGAAGGAGCTGGATAAAGGAGGTGACGATCAGAGGTGACATGGAGGAGAACTCAGGGTGCGTAGGCCATCGGTCGCAGACTTCTTAGCCAAACAGGAAATGACACCAATATCCCAGGGGAAAGGCTGTGGGGAAGTCAGGAGAGTTGGTTGAGGCCAAGATGAGGCCTGGGAAAGCCGAGTGGGAAGATGCACTGCAGAATCAATAAGAAACGGTTGAAGAGAACATACTGTTGCAGTGGGCCAGTTCTGTGAACCCTGGGGAGTTCTGTGAACCCTGGAGGCAGAGGCAGCAGCTGGGAGAGCTGAGGGAATGGGAACCACGGGGTCAGGGATGGCTGTCAAAGGCTCCAGCCAGGTGCCCAGCACAGCCAAAAAAAATGGGGAGCAGGTCCAGAGTTCAGCTGGGACTTAGTGTGACATTTGCATCTTTAGTTTATTAGAAATGAAGCTCCATTCTCTGACAGTATGTGGAGGCATGATGCTCTGGTAGGAGACCTCTGAACTGGGGAGCCTGGCAGACTGGGTCCCAGTGCTGGCTGTACTGCTGAGAAGTCCTGTGGTCTTGGGCAAGTGAGTGCTGGCTCAGGAGGATGGAGGTATCATTCCCAGAAGGAGGGATCCTGGGGAGAGGACTGGGGTTCTAGTGGATGTGCTGAGTTTGAGGGAGGTGTACAGAGGAGTCTATGCCAGCAGTGTCCAACTTTTTGGCTTCCCTGTGCCACACTGGAAGAATTGTCTTGGGCCACATATAAAATACCCTAATGATAGCTGATGAGCTAAAAAAAAAAAAAAGCGTTGCAAAAATGTCTCATAATGTTTTAAGAATTTGTGCTGACATAGAAGATGCACTGTAGAATTGTACACCTGGAATCTATGTAATTTTTGCTAACCAATGTCACCCCAATAAATTTAACAATAAAAAAAAAGAATTTGTGTTGGGCCACATTCAAAGATATCTTGGGCTGCAGGTTGGACATGCTTGGTCTAGGCTGTAGCTATAAATGTGGGAGTCATCAGTGACAGACTAGGTAAAAAGAGAATAGGAAAGAGAAAACAGTGTTGGATAGGATGCTGAGAAGCAGCCACACGGGGAGGATTGAGATGAAGACCACCTGGCAGGAGACTGGGAAGGAATAGCCAAGAGGTAGGAGGATGCCCAGGCTGGCATGGGTTTATGGAAGCCACATAAACCCTCCCACCAAGGCAAGAAACTCCCAGAAGAGGAGAGCTGCCCTAGAGGTGTGGTGCAGGCCCTCCCGGGAGACCCAAGCTCCCCCTCCCTAGAGGTGACTAATCCAGGGCAGCTTTCAGGTTTCAGGGACAGTGAGGCCTGCCTGGCTCCTGCCCAACAGGTAGACCCAGGTGCATACCACACGCCCAGCAGCAACGCCTCGCCTCGGAGATGTGAGAGAAAGGTCAGATTCCATGTGAAATCCCCATCTCCCTTCCTCCCTTCAGCCTCATCAATTAAGAACGGGCTTGGCTGCCAGGCTGCAGGGAGCAGCTGGGTCATGCACAGGTCGCAAGGAGGCTGTGCAAGAGTTCTAGCCCCTTCCCTTCTGTGACAAAACCCTTACTCCAAAGGCGAGCTGGCTCTCTCCCACTGCAGTGGTGCTGGCAGCAGAACCAACCACCTGTTAAGCCCGGGAAGGCTAATTTCAGAGGAACCCACAGAGAAAGATGGTTCCTGGGCTTGGGGATTCTCACCCTGGGAGGAGCCCAAGGCAGCAGGGGAGTCACCCCCACTATAGAAGCTTTTAGATGAAACTAGACCCAGAGAGAATCTTCTGGAGAGCTGCAAAACAGCTCTTTCTGCCTCCTGCACTCTTCACAGCCACCATGTGCAACACCAGCTCTGCCACCTCAGTTTTTAAAAAAACCTTTGCTTAATCTTTTATTTATTTATTTTTCAGATTTTATTGTTAAATTTACTGGGGTGACATTAATTAGTAAAAAGTCACATAGGTTCCAGATGTCATCATCTCAGTTTTTTAAAGATGAGCTAAGACTGAGAAATTATTTTTATTCCAAATCCCACACTCCCCTGCAATACTGAGAACAGATTTGATACCACTGAAATAGTAACTAAGCACAGAATCTCACAGCCTGGGGCAATCCCACCCCAGCTTCGGGGTCTCCCAGAGGGTGTACTTAAAACTGACAACTAATAAGGAAGTATATATGTCAGCCCTAACATTTTTCATTTTGGAACTAGGAGGACATGATCCGCAACTGATGGGAGAAATGTAAAGCATGTGTGGACTTAATGCACATTTCCTTTAAACCCTGGAATAAATTGTGTTAATGCCCAGGCATGGCAAACTAACATGTCCCAGGGTTACAGAAGCAGTCTGCTAGCAAAAAGTGATACCACTCTCATCGGACCACTGCGGCTGTTAGTTAGCTCCTGGACCGAACTTACTTTTGGGAAATTCACCTTCACTGACAGCTTACTATGTGCTATGCTCTTAACATTTATTATCTTATTTGATCCTCAAAATGATTCTGTAATTGAAAGCAAGGACTCAGATATTTGCATACCCATGTTCCTAGCATTATTCATAATAGTCAAACAGTGGAAGCAACCCAAGAACACATCAACAGATGAATGCAATAACAAATATGCTATAAACAGACAATGGAATGTCATCCAGCCTTAAAAAGGAAGGAAATCCTGACACAATATCGATGAACTTGGAAGACAGTATGCTATATGAAATAAGCCAGTCACAAATGGATAAATACTGTGCAATTCCACTTATATGAGGGACCTAGAGTCATCAAATGCATAGAGACAGGGTCTGGGGGGAGAGGGAAGTGGGAAGGTCAGTGTTTATGGGTACGGAGTTTCAGTTGGGGAAGATGAAAACGTTCAAGGGATGAATTATTGTGGTGACAACACTGTGAATGTACTTAATGTCACTGAACTGTAGAATTGAAGATGGTTAAAATGATAAATCATATTATTTTTATTACAATAAAAATTTTTTAGAAATATGATTCTGTAGGGTGCAAGTTATTCTTTCCATTTGACAGATAAGAAAACCGAGTCTCGGAGGAAATCATACAGCCAGACTGAGAGGGAGTTCATCGAATTTCTAGAGCCCGCAGCTCACCTTTTTGTTATGCTGCCCCTTCTAGAGGTCAGGAGAGCCCTGGCCTGACTGAGGGGCTCCCTGTTAAAGGATGGAGAAAAGCCCAAGTGAAACTGGACCTCACTGCAGTTTAGGAACAGAGGGGTAGGTGTGGGTTGGGCTTGAATTACAGGCTAAAACTGAGAATTGTGCCAACACTGAAAATTATGAAATGAGGAGCTCCGGGCTTCTCTCTAATCCAGAATGATTATCTTCACTGCTGAGCATCCAATTTAAATTCATTGTGTTTAATACAAAGCCACAGTACAGAGCCGGCTGTCTCCCGACATGCAGTTACCATGGAGACTGGAGATGATCCTCAAAGGGAGCTATGTGGCAGAGAGAATGTGGCTGCCAGCTTCTGAGAAGCACAGGGGCCTGGGGAAACCATTCTAAAAAACAGAGTTGCACAGAGGGGCCCTTTGTCCCCCCCCCCCCCCCCCGAGCAAAGTCCCTTCTAATCCCAAAGTGGGAAAGTTTACAGGCAAGCAGGCCACAACCATCTTGACGAAAAGTCCAGACTGCCCACAAATGAGGGGAGAAATTTATCAACAATCGCGAAATAAACCACATGTAACCCCACTCACTCTACCCCAATGTTGGCAAGTCCTCACTTTGGTCCCAAAACTAAGTGATGATAGTGCCATCAAACTGATGGGGGAGGTTATCCTAAGCCCTCCCTGGAATAAGGGCTGGAGTCAAGGCTGGGAGGCAGGCAGACCTGTGCCTGCACTTAGCAGCTTGGTAAGTTATTTTATCTCCCTGAGACTCAGTCAAGCCCCCACCCCTCCAAAGGAAGGATATTAAGATCTGCCTGAGGGGGGCTTTAAAGATAAAAATAAGTGTATAATGAATTTATAAAATGCTCTGACAAGTGGGCCTGAGGTCACCCCTACTCTAAGAGTCAGGGGGTAGAAGTCAGGGGGTGAAGGTTCTGGGGAGAGCCATGCACAACCAGGTGCCATCTGGGGGTGGGGGATCCCAGAGTTCATCAAGAGCTCAACATTCTGAACACTATAGTCTCCACACAGTAGGAAAAATATACTCTTTGCTGGGCCACTGAGTCTAGGGCTTAGAGATTTGGAGCCAGAGTATCAAAAACCTGGTAAAGTGAGAGTCAAGGCACCAAAGCAGAAGGAAAAGCTACAGCCCAGGAGGTCTGGTGGTAACAAAGGATACCAAGAATGAAAACCTGACAGAGGGCAGTGGTTAGAAGTGTGGCCCAAGAAAGTTTTATCCTAATCTAGTCTGCTCACAACTCCCTGGTCTACCTCTATTCTCCACTGACTCTAAATGTAAGGCAAAGAGGGAGCAGAATGGACTCTTCCCCATGATGTCATCGCAACTGACTGTACATTGATATGGATCATGTGAAGACAACATAGCCCTATCCACAGAGCCCCGTGTCAGAGGACGACATCCTCATAGCCCTCATCTGAACCCGACACCCAATGAAGTTCCTTTTAACACACACACACACACACACACACACACACACACACACCATAGATTCTTTTCCCTTCCAATTAACTTGAGAAATATTTAAAGAAAATTCTTAACTTCTAGCTAACAGAAAGGGACCATGCTAAGGGCTGACAATGTTTGTCAAAATATGTCGTTAATGTACTCAGTTTGCAGTTCTCTTAAGTTTTTAGTGTACAGCCTGCACTAAAATAGTTTGCTTCTAAGGACACAGAATAGCCAAAAACAACTCGGAAAAAGAAGGACTAAGTCAGAGGACTTACACTACCTGCTTTCAAGTCTTATTGTAAAGTTTTGATAATCAAGACCGTGCGGTATTGGTGTCAAGACAAACAGATCAAAAGAACAGAAAAGAGAGTCCAGAAATAGATCCACACATACACAGTCACCTGATTTTTGACAAGGGATAATCTTTTCAATAAATGGTGCTGGAACAATTGGACAGCCATATGCAAATAAAAACTGAACCTTTACCCTTATCATCTACCACATATAAAAACTTAAAATGAATCATAGATCTAAATGTAAGAGCTAAGATGATAAAACTTCCAAAAGTAAACAGGAGAAAAATCTTAGTGACCTTGGATTTCACAAAAATTTGATTATGGCACAAAAAATGTACTGTAAAAGAAAAAAAAATTTTTAATTGGATTTCAAAATTAAAAGCTTTCACTCTTCAAAGAAAATGAAGAGGCCGGGGGTTCCCTGGTGGTGTAGTGGCTAGGCTTCGATGTTCTCAACGCCGCAGCCTGGGTTTGATTCCCAGCCAGGGAACTACCCCCGTCCTCACCCCCACAAAAACAACAAAACAAAGAAAATGAAGAGACAAGCCACAGACTGGGAGAAAATATTTGTAAAACATATATCCAACAAATGACTTGCAACTAGAACAGATAAACAACTTTGACAACCCAAATAAAAAGAAGAGTAACAACTCAATTAAAATGAGGGCAAAAGATGTGAACACAAAAAATATGAAAGACACATGTAAAGACATTCAACATTAGCCATTAGGGAAATGCAAATTAACGCCATAGTGAGATACCACCACACCTCTGTTAGCATGGCTAAAATGAAAAGGACTGACCGTAACAAGTAATGGCAAAGATGTGGAACCTGGAAAGAATATAACATGTTACAATCACTTTAGAAACCAGTTTGGCAATTTCTTAAAAAGCTAAACACGCACTTAGCATGTGTCACAGGCATTCCGCTTCTAGGTAAGTAGGCAAAGGGAGATGTAAGCATGGGCACATACAAACACTTGTACACAAATGTTCATAGTAGATTTATCTGTAATAGCCAAAGAAAGAGATCAGACCAAAAAATGAATACCTACCACATTATTTAAAAAGTGCATGAAAAAAAAAAAGTGCATGAAAATGTGAGAACATGCAAACTAATCTACAGTGACAAAAAACAGAGCAGTGGTTACGGGTGTGGGGGGGATTACAAAGGACACACAAAGAAGCTTTTGGGGGTGATCAAAATGTTTATTATATTAATGGTGATGGCTTCACAGTGAACACAAATATCAAAAGATGCCTAACTACACACTTTACAAACAAGCGGCTTATTGTATGCCAATTATACCTGAATCAAGTTGTGGAAAAAAAGAGAACATAGATTTTTTTAAAAGGTGGCTTCCTAGAGGTTACCTAATCATGACCTTCTTTATTCTGTAGTACTCTTCCTAAGAATAGAGTTCACCAATATACAGCAAGTTTAATTTTACTTTTCAATATTAATTGAGAATACTGTGGAGAATTTAAATCTAAAAAGGAAAGTTATTTATGGATTAGGGGTTGGAGTCATTTCATGGTACTTTCAACCCAAAAACTGTGTGGATTAGTGAGTGTAAGTGTGCGAATGGCTTTAAGTATTTAAAGTGTGTGTATGAGATAAACATCGGTTAGTGAGAAAGTGCTCTCAGTACAGCTGGCCTATAGTTTTATCTTCATATAGTCACTAATTAGGAATCCTTATAACTCCTAATTTTTAATTAACAAGAAGATAAAAAGAATCAGCAGGAGAAAAAAATGGCTGGCTGCAGTGACAACCTGAGGGAAAGACGAGGCAGGAACCAAGGGGAAAAGATGCAGCATCTATACACATTCCTACCTATCAATGAACCATTCTAAGGCCCTTACATTCAACACAGGAATACGGTAACTTCGGATCAGAGGCAACCTCAGTGAGGTTTGGGAGAGGAGATATTTGCACTTGAGATTTCGGAAACCTTCCATCAGGCCATATTCAAATATTTCTTGAAATGTTACAAAGTATGTAGGCTTTAAGAAAAGAAGAAAAACATATCATTCATGTACTATGTGCATCACTAAAGTATGCATATAGTGCATGATGTGGTTTTTTTCTTTTCTTCTTCTTTTTAACCCCAGAGGATGAGAATCCAAAAGCAGAAATTCTTATACAAGTATGAAAGGTTTCCAAGATGCTTGGGCTCAATTGCAGAGGGTATTTTTATTTCTGTTCTTGAATCAAAGGTTTCAAAATGCAATAATCTCTCTGTAGATAAAGTGTTTGCAAATGCTCTTTACTGTAGGAATTGAGGAGTTGCTTTGTCACCGAGGAGATTTTTTTCCCAATACTAGATGTGAAAATGTTTAAGAAACGATACATGTCTTCTCTTTGTTCTACGAAGGGTCTGGCCTACATTTTGGCCTGCCAATTAATGTCACTGTAGAATGGAAGTTGCCAGCAAGGTCTTGTTAGCAAGATAACTAATTTGAAGCAGGACATCTTTAAATAGCTCCTGATGCCTGTGGAGTTTATGACTGGCTATTTCTGCTTTCAAGAAAAAGAGAAAAAATCAACTAGAATTCACATTACTATTAGATTTCACTTGAAATCCAAAATACAAATAGTAAACCCTAAGAATTGACATGGAATCCAATTTTTAAAGTTCCTTTTTGATGCTTAGCAGTCTAATACATATACGTGCACTCATGAGGAAACTGCAGATGGATGTTCCAGGGGTCGGTCCTCGATCGGCATAATCTATTTATTTATTTAACAAACACCTGTATGGTTTTTAAGTTCCTTACAAATAGTAACTCAATTAACACATATAAAATACTATTATAATCTTCATTTTCCAGAGAAGGAAATTGAGGGACAGAGATGAACTTGTCCAAACTACACAGCTAGTAACTGTGGGGCTGAAGTTCAACCTCTGGCAGCCTATGCAAGTCTGTGTTCACAACCACTGTGCTGTGCTCACACTCATCTGTCTCTTGAACTACTACTATGTTGAACTATGTGAATTCTATGGTGAGTCATGACTTAAACATATATTGTGGTCTCTGCTCCTCAAAGAGCCTACAATCTAACTGAGAGATAAACTTCACAGAAAACGATCTGAAAGCCCCCAGATGACAAACCACTGCCGTTGGTGAGACGAAAGTGGGGTCCTAGAGCTGAAGTGGCTGGAGGAAGAACGTGAGAGGCGTGCGGTAGGCCTTGAAGCAAGGGCTGAAGGGATGGGTGAGGAGGAAGGGCAGCGGGGAGCAATGGATGTTACAGGGGAGGGGGCTGAGAAAACCATCCTCCTGATGAATGAGTGCACGCTGGGGAGCAGCTAGGAACGAGGATTAGAAGGGAGCACAAGGTCGATGGGGAGTTGCCCAGGGCAAAGATTCAGAAATCCAAACTTAACGTCTCTAGGGAGCCATTGCAGGTTTTCAAGCAGGGACATTAACATGAGGCACAGAAAGCTGTGAAAAAAAAGGGTGGCCAAGATGACTTTTGATGAAAAAAATATATAAAGTGGAGTGTTAAAAAGGTTTAAGTAGTTTAAGCAACATTGGTGGAGTAGAGTTGTACCAGCGCAAAATGTCTATAGGATGGCCATGTCTTTGCCTGTGACCCCGGATGGCAGGCAGATGATTTGCCTGTAAAATCCCCTCCTGTTGAGAGTGGGAGGGACCCTGTGAATAGATGGGATATGACACCCAAGATTAGGTTATACCATATGGCACAGTTGACTTTAAGAAAGGGAGATTATCTCAGTGGGCCAGAGCTGATCAGGTCAGCTCTTAAAGGAATGGGTTCTTCCTGGTGAAAAAGATTCCAAGTCAGAGAGACTTAAAGTGTGAGAGGGATTCAAAGTGAAAAAGGCTGTGCTGCTGGCTTTGAAGATGGAGGAGCCACATGGCAAGGAACACTAACAGCCTCTAGGAGCTGAGACGACAGCCAGTAAGGAATGGGGACTTGGGGACTTGAGTCCTTGAGCTGCGAGAGAGCGAATTCTGCCACCACCATGCGAACTTGGCAGAGGACCCTGACCTCCAGCTGAGAATGGGAGACCCTGACCAGAGAGCTCCGTCACACTCACCCAGACTTCAGACCTGCAGAACTGTGGGTTCATGGGTTTTCAGTTGCTAAATTTGTGGTAATGTTATAAAATAGTCCAGTACACCCTCTGTGTGGAAGAGGTAGGAGAAGGGATGGCCTCTGTGTGGCTGGGGAGGGAAAGTTACCTCATGAAGCACTCATGGAGCTCTTTAGTGTGACTGTAGGTGATTCAGAGAAGACAGTGGAGAGAGAAACTCAGCTATGCTGATCCCAACTAGCTCAGCCAGGCCAGAAGGGTGGTAGGCAGGTCACTGGGAAGAATGGGCACAGTACAGCCACAGCTGGACCAGGAAAACAGGTGGACAGCAGGGCCATTTCACTGCAAAGCCCAAGTGGGTGGGTCAGGTAACCTAAGACAAGCCAAGGTCAGGTGTGGAGTGGATGCAGGTAGTCACAGCTTGGGTACCAACATTTACCGCATGCATAGCCTGTGCCAGGCACTGTTTGAAGTGTATTTCATGCATCACCTCATTAATCCTCACAGTAACCACTTGTAAATGGTAAAAGCCACCCAGCTCTAAGGCACTGACATCGGTGTTAGCACTCCAGGGATGAGTTGCATTTTACAAAGCACTATCTCAGGGAAGCAGAGAGCTCACTCCACTATCCGCCTGATGCATGTCAGTTCTATGCTGTCTTTTTTTGGTCTGGGCAATTTAGAGCCATAGAGAGTCAGGTAAACTCTTTGTGTGCAGCCCACCGAGAGGTCACAGGCTGTTTGAGAAGGGTGACTGTCCAGCCCAGGGATTTCAGGAGCCCCGAGTAGCCTGGTGAAAAGGGTCTCAGGCTGAGAAACTTGCATTCTGGTCTAACTATCTCTGAGGCTTGGGGCATCTCATTCATCCTTCTATCAATGGGAGGGAGGGACTGGATTTCTAAGGTTCCCCACCCCCCAGCTTTTACAGGACCCTGATGAGCAGAAAATGTTACCGCAGAGCTAAAAGACTAAAAAGACATTTTGTCCAGAATTAAACAGAAATGGACAGAATACTGGGGTCAAGGTGAAAGAAGAGACAAAGTGAGCAGCATTTAAAAGTTTAATTCCAAGAGAGCAAATTTCAAATGCAAACAGCACACAGAGTCTGCCCAGTGGATAAATGGGAGCCTTGGTAAGGATAGTAGCAGGTGGAGCACCAAAGGGAATTCATTTAAGTCCTAGCCTGTAGTATCTCAGGACTCTGTCAGATAGGGTCCAGTCCTCTGCAGTGGGAGGGACAGGGAGGGGCAGGACTCACCACTGCGGGGTATGTGCCAGGCCATTCTAGCAATGCCACTGAACATTCCGTGGGCCGATCTCATGCTGGCGGAGTATACTTCTGGTTAGGGTTTGGCTTCCCTTACAGGCTCACTATAAGAATAGATGCCCTGCTGGTGCTGATTTTGAGTTAGTGGGAGTCTGTCTCTGTGACTAGATGGTCTTGGCATGGACAAGAGGGAGTCTCTGGGTCCTCAAAGAAGAGAGACAGACCCAGCCGGACTTCTGCTTGATGAAGCCTTGCTCTACCACGGCCAACTTCTCTCTTACTGGTGGGTTCTATGGGGTATAGGCAGGAAGGCAGAACATGGGGCCATGGAAAATTAGCAAGTACAGGGTGGGGTTTGGGAACCCAATGATGAGACCCTGGGATGCAAATGAGAGAGAAGCAAATAAAAAAGACTGGCAAGGACAAGGCAGGCCCAGGTTTTCAAAAGGGATCCAGATGTCAGGCCTGGCACGTAAGGTGAGGGTCAGACAGATGACAGGAGTTAACAGTCAAGGACAATGTGCCATTCGGGTGAGTGAGGAAGTTCCTTAATCATGTGCCTGTCAGAGTTGGAATCATCAGATGCTTTAAAAAATTCTGACAGGGAAGAGACAGATCTGGAGACATTGATTTCATTGGTTGGGCATGGGGCCTGGACACTGGTATCTTTTAAATTAAAATCCCTCACAGAGTTCTAATGTAATTTGCTGCCAAGGGTTAAAACCTCTGGCCTAAGCAGTGGTTATTCATATATTTTTGGAGGAGCAGGAGTCAGAAAAGGCATCTAGGAAGCTTTTTTTCCATTGTCCATGTTGCCCCTCTGCCAGCATCTCAGTGGAGGCTTGTGCCTGTGGTTTACAAGGCCTGATTCTGATATCCCCACCTGGCCATGCGGAACCACTGGTGGGCTGGAGCTCAAGAGCCTGAATGAACATTCTTGATTATGTAATATTATACATACCGGAAAGAATAAATATAACATTAATCCATTAGGCAGAATAATAATAAAAGATTCCAGGACCCAAATGAAATCTTAGACCGTTATTAATCCAGTTGGTGTTACTGGTTCTCCCTTCCCCCCTCGTGCCCCTGCCCCTTCACAGGAGATAACCTCCGTCTTTAGCGGAGTCTGCATTATTAACAAGCAGGTGGTTGCCACCTCCGGAAACCCAGTTTTTGGGCCTCTGGAAAGGCGGGGTCTGAGGGTTGGGAGGGTGCGGGGTACAGGGAGGAGGATCAAGTGACAGGCTGTGTGACATGCAGAGCCAATGGAGCCAGGCAGAGCCTGCCACAGCCTCTGACAGAGGCAAAGGCAGGCGGAGCGTCTGCTAAAGAAGCCCTAGAGAAATCCCTCTAGACCCAGTACAATGGAGCCCCAGATGCTCCCGGGAAAAGCTGAGGCTTTCCACGGTTTTGTTTTCCCAGCCCTGGCTGCTGCCGCCAAATCGACGCGCTCGCGGTCACTTAGCGGGTGTAGAGTCCAAGGCCCGGCGGATCTGCTCGACAAGAACAAAAGATGCAACTTGCTTTCCCTTTCTCTCTAAGATAATCACTGGGGTGAACTTTTCCTTGGGATTATTATTCCATTATAAATCCAAATGCTACCTTAAAGTGAAGCAACTACTACCTTTCTTAGAAAAGGTACAAAGTAGGTCAGCGGCGTTCTATCAGGGTGCAGCCTCTGTGCAAGAGCCACAGGCCATGTGAATAATTAAATCCACACGTGCCTGGGTGCAGCATTGCAAGAAGGGAGCATTGCTGCTCCCCAAGAGATGTTCAGGAACTAGAGGAAAGAGAAAGCCAAAATATCAACCGGTCAGAGTAATAAGGAAGAGGGGAAATCCAGAGTGGAAGGGAGCGGGTACTGGGGCAGGAAGCCAGCTCTTAGGAGGCTGGGATGCCTGAGGCAGGACTCTGGGAAGGACCTACCGAAGGGGTGCAGGGAGGACTGGGTCATGGCTGTGTTATGAAACAGTCATTATGAGCTGGGGCACAAGAACAAGGTGAGATCTTGCTTAGGGGATGAATATAACCAAAGGGTCTGTTTAGGTGACACCAGCAGCCAAGTGGCTTGGGGGTTTGTGGACCCTTAAATTTCCCACAACTAGGGCCTGACATGGCTGGGGATTGCCTAAGGAAGCCTAAACCTGTAGGAACTGGGAGAGCTGGGGCCTTTAATCACAAAGTGGCTTTATGTGTTTTCCAGAGGCAGCTGTTCCCATGGGTTAGAAGCCTGGAAAAGATGAAGAGTTACCCCTCACCTTGCACAGAGATACATGGCAGAGGTCTTCATTGGCTGTAAAGAGCTAAAGGCTCTCAGGGGGAAAGCTGTCACTCCTGGCTAATGAGTCCCCAGCATATGACAGAGTGAAAAATATAACAAAGAAGGCTAGTCTGCCCTCTGAGAGGCTGGTAAACAGAGTAGTGACAGTCATCTGGCCATGGACTAAAAATCTTCCAATAACCAAAAGTTACAATTTTTTGGTGCAAGGCTTGAGCCTATTACAGAAGGGACCCCAGCATGGACCGGTGTGGCTATCAGTGTTATGTTGACAGCAAATACTGTGGCTTCTCTAACATGACTGGTGGGAATATACATTGTTACAGCCAGTTTGGAAAACAATTTGGCAGTATCTCCTAAAACTGAACATGTGTTACCCTATGACCTAGCAATTCCACTCCTACAGACATGCCCCCAAAAATTGTGTGCAAGTATGTGTGCCAAAAGACACGTGTAAGAATGTTCATCGCAACCATGCTTGTAGTAGCTCCAAACTAGCAACCATCCAAATGCCCACTGGTAGCAGAATGGATAAATGCCATGTGATATATCATGCAGTGGAATACTACACAGCAATAAAAGTGAGTGACATGCAACAATATGGATGAATTTCACAAAAATAGTGTTGAGCAAAGAAAGCCAACACAGGAGTACATACTGTCTGATTTTATTGACATAAACAGTCAAAACCAATCTATGGCGAATATACTAAAAACCAGCGACTTCCACATTTTAAATAGGTGAACGGTATGGTTTGTGAATTACATCTCAATTAAGCTGTCATTTAAAAAAATAATGGTATTTGAAGTCAGGATAGTGGTTATCCTTGGTGAGAAGCAGTGACCAGGAGGAGCCCCAAGGTAGGGCTTCTGGTGCTGACAGTGTTCGGTTTCTTGATTTGGGTGCTGGTCATAAGGGTGTGCTCAGTTGTGACAATTCTGTATACTTATGATTTGTGTACTTCTCAGTATGTATGCTATGTACGTCAATGAAAATAACAACAATAACCACAAATCATACAGGCCCGGCGTGGCTTGGCTCAAATGTGTGGGGATGGTGAACTAGTGATGCTCAGTCACTTCAGAAAGGTCCTGACTGTCACTAGGGTACCCTGCAAGAGGACCCTGCAAGTTTATGAGGATGGGGGCCCCATTGCATCAGTGAAGCATCACCTGCAGAGTCCACGAACATTCTCAGAGGAGAAAGTAGGGAGGGTCTGCCTACCTCCTCTCTTCCCTGGGCATAGGTAGAATGGGCAGGTGTGGCACCAGATGCCAGAAATTAGTCCTGGAAGCATTCTTGCCTCAGCATAGCCTTCCAGGGACCTGGTCTGCTACTCCTGGACCAGGGTGGGGGCATATCCTCATGAGGACCTTAAGGAGTCATCTGTCTGCGGTGGGCTGGCCCACAGAGCTATGACCTCAGGGCTGGCCCCTGCCTGTCCCAGCATCCCCAGCCAGGTACTTCAGAGGTGCAGTTGGGAAGCCTCATCAATTGCTGCTTAGCAGCAGGAACATTTGAAACCCCAGGAAGATAAGATCCCAGGGGGAGAGCCCTGAGCATGGGAGAGGAGCTCCCTGAGAACTACAGGCAGAACAGACGTGGGATTTTAGGGTGCAGGGCCAATGGAGATTTGAGGCTATGGGCCAAAATAGGACATAGGACTCTAGGCACAGGGCCAGGAGCTGGGGGATCATTTTCCCCCAGCAAGCATTAAAGGCCAAGCCCTTTGTAAATCAGATAGGACAAGAGGCTGCTGCCAGGATCAGGGGCTTGTGGCCCTTGAGATTCTGATTCAATTCTGCATTTAAAAAAATCTTTATAGGGAGTTTCCCAGTGGTGCAGTGGCTAAGGCTTCGGCACTGTCAACGCTGTGGTCTGGGTTCGATTCCCAGCCAGGTAACTACCCACGTTAAAAAAAAAAAATCTTCATAGATGACTCTGATGCATAGCTGGGTGTAGAGACCAATGTGGGTAAGCATCATGCACTCATTCATTTAATAATTACTGGGTAGCTCTGGGAAAGCAGAAGAATGTTGTGAAGGAGACCATAGACTGGCTGGCATGTGACAGGGAATACAGAAAGGTGACAGCAATGACAGAGGTTCTGGATCACAGTGGAAGGGTAAAAGAACTCACTTGTGGCTCTTTTTACAAAATGCAATTTCCTCCTAATTCATTTGTTTCTCCTACACTAATCAAATTTTTTATTTTGCATCCAGGAATATACAGTAGCTGAGACTTAGCTCAGTAACTAGTAAATATTGTCTATGGTAACTCCCTCTCAAAGAGGACTCAATACCAGTATTTTTCAAGCCTTTTTAAAAAATAATGAACAAGTAAGGAGAGATAATAGAAGATAGCTAGCTATATCTGTTTCATAATTTGTGCCATTCAAATTATCTAGAAGAAGCACATGTAATTTTCAATCTTTGGGGGAATTAGCTTTTCATAAAGGAATCCATCGGATCAAATCCTGCTCCCACCATATACAAGCACAACAACAAACACAAGCTAATTTTCTTTTTCCTCCAGGTCTGTTACCACCTGACTTAAAAATATAAAAATAAAGTCAGTTCCCAGCTTGAGTACCTAGATAAGGGATGTGTTCCCCAAAATGGGCCTAAATACATCCTTTTCTATAAACATGGAAATCTATATTTAGCCTGGAATTTCCAATTTTAGTAGCCACAGTGGCCCCCTTGAGAGCACCCTTCTCCTTTTCAGCACCTGTTCACGTTTGCCTAGTTTGGAGCAGCCCCAGAAGCAGAAGCCAAAGCGGAAGACTTCTTCGGCAACCAGGAGCCTTACCTTGGTTCCGTGGTAGAAGTCGTCCACGCACGTAGCGTTCATGAAGGTCTGGTGGAAGTGGGTGCTGGTGTCGATGCCTCCAGGGATCACCAGTTTCCCAGTGGCATCGATCACCTTGGCCCCTCCGGGGATCATGAGCTCACGGCCCACCTGCTGGATGATGCCATTCTCAATGTAGACATCAGCCTCGTGGGTGCAGTCATCATTCACCACCTTGCCTCCCTTGATGAGAATCCTCACGCTGGCTGAATTGGCAAGCATGTTCCTATGGAAGGGAAGAAGGGGGCATTAGTCAAGGTCAAAGTTCCTTTTCACAGTCACCAAGGTCCCACCCCTTCCCATCAGAGTTCAAACTCTGTGGGCAGAGTTAAATGAGCAGGGATGAGGACATTGGTCCTACAGCCAGCTGAGGTCACTGACCTCACAGCAGGACTCACTGGCAATCATGACACAGTGACAGTCAAGGTGAAGGTGGGGCCCAAAGGAACATCAATATAGTAGACTCTCTATTAACTGGCTCCCTCAAAGAGTACCGGCTGCTTGAGTGCCGGCTGCTTGAGTGCCAGCTGCTTGAGAATCTTGCTTGATTGCCAGTTAACAGAGAATCTACTTAACGTTTATCCAGCATTTACCAATCCACATGGGTGCCAGTTAACTGAGTCTCTATTGTATTTGCCTTCTGGAAATGCTGTGTGGGTTCTAAAGCCTTTTTATATCTGTTTCACTTTATTCCAGAAACAATCTGGCATTTTACAGATGAGAAGGCTGAAACTGCCAATAAGAAAGTTAGGTAAGTAGCTGAGTCAAGCCCAGATGTTTTCTAGAGCTAATGTCCCCACTACATCACACGGTCCTGAAGATATCAGAGGCTGCTGGGGCGTGGCTCAGCGAGCTGACTTCTCCAAGCTCCACAGCTGTTTAACTCATGTCATTCTTCAGATGGATTCTGCTTCAGTTCACCCTCCTGTATTTGCCTCAGAAAGTCCACTACCTCAGCTGGTTGCACATTCCTAAGCTCATCTGAGGAGCTTTTGAAAAGCCACCAACACTCAAGCCCCATCCCCAAAGATTCACATTTATGTGGTCCAGATTGAGTCCCCAGAAGCATTATTTTTAAAAGCTAGAGCACTTCCTCAAAGTCACACAGCTAGTTTTTAACAGAGTAGGGATTGAAAGCTGTCTTCAGAACTATTATGGACTAAATGTTTGTGTCCTCCCCAAATCCATCTGCTGGAGTCCCATCTTCCTGTGTGGCTGTATTTGGAGACGGGGCGAGAAGTAGTTAAGGTTAAATGAGGTCATAAGGGTGGGACCCTGGTCAAATAGGATTAGTGTCCTCATAAGAAGAGACACCAGAGAGCTCCCTCTCCCTCCCACCCCATGCATTGTGTGAGGTCACACAGACAGATGGCCTGCTACCAGCCAGGAAGAGAGTCCTCACCAGAAATGGACCATACTGGCACCCTGATTCAGACTTCCAGAACCGTGAAAAAATACATTTCTGTTGTTTAAGCCACCTAGTCTGCGGTATTTGGTTATAACTGTCCAAGCAGACTAATACAAGAGTCTATATTTTTAGCAGTGAGCCATACTGCCAATATGGAAAGCTGCCTAGAGGAACCACTTCTGTGGAAATAATGGCCCACTCCCTCGCATGATGCTGTCAGCTCCCTCCCAACCCTCTGGCAGACGTCCAGCTTCAGCCCGGGGGCTGCTGTCATCAGAACTGCCTGCAGGCCTTCAGCCTTCTGGAGTTATCAAGGCCTCGGAACACTCCAGGCCTGGACTGGTGTTTGGATAACATGGCATGGGGTGCTTAACACACTCCTGGCTCCTGATGCTTTTGGAGAATATCTTTACAAATGAACATTTGTGTACACTCAAATATTCTGTAACTCCACTCCTTTACAGTGTCAAGCCCTGGAGACAACTCTGAAGAAGACACAAGCCTTGCTCTCAGAAAACTCAGTTTAGTGGGCGAGAGAGACACAAACAATTGTGTTACCAAGCGACTGAAGTATAATATAAAGGGGACAGACACTGATTGTCTGAAGACCTTAAGACTAACTTGACTGGTATTGGTTTAAACTGGGTGTCTCTCCCCAGGGTGAGACTAGCTGTTTGGTGATGGTCTTCTTACATAAACACTTCCCCACACATTTCTACATCTCCAAATTGTCTGCATTGCCAAAATGCTTAATACCTCCTTGCTGCTGACAGGTGACATTCATTATGCTTCTCGCCTCCCCCAGTAACCTCATTAGCACCTTATTCCTACAGCTTTCCCTGCTAGTCTTTGCTAAACTAAACAAAGGAAAGATGTTATGGCCTCTTTTTCCACAGCATGCCTACCATCTGTGTGTGTGTCCAAGTGCGTAAACATAACTGAGTGAGGTGGGTGGGTGAGTGTGGGAATACCATGGATCTCTTAGGAGAGTCCCCCCAGAGGGAAAGGATTTGAGCACAACTGTTGAAATACATGCTCTTACGCACTGTATATGCCACTGACTCTGATTGTCATTCCCTCTGCTCCGCTTGGGGCAGAATATTCAGAGAACATTCTAGCTAGTGGTCAGGATCTAGAGAGAGAGGGTCAGTGTTCAGTTTCACTAATTTATGATGTTTCAAGTCACCCATGTTATCCAAAACATCATAACTGTATGACAGAGCCAATATTTGGCCCACTGGCTAACTTCAGGCTATGGACTAAATGTTTATGTCACCCTCAAATTCATATGTTAAAGCCCTAATCCCAATGTGATGATATTTGGAGAGGGGATCTTTGGGAGGTATTTAGGTCATGAGGGTGGCGTGCTCATAAGTGGGATTAATGTCCTTAAAAGAAGAGACATGAGATCTCTCTCTCTCCACCCTATGAGGGCACAGAGAGAAGATGGTTGTCTGCAAGCAAGCAAGCAAGCAAGCGCTCACCGGGAACCGTATTGGCTGGCACCTTGATCTTGGACTTCCCAGGCTTCACAACTCTGAGGAACGAGTTTCTGTTGTTTAAACCCCTCAGTCTATGGTATTATAATAGCTCAAGGTGACTAAGATAGAATAGACGGAAATAAACATTATAATCAAATCATTAAGCAATGACTGGGCCCTAAAATAAATGTCACCTCCTTTAAAGACGTCTGGCTGTATCACACATTTCCATTTGTTTAATCAAAAACTTTGATCATCCAGCTATTTTGTCTATGTAAATGAAAGAATTCAAACCACATGTCTGTCCTCCCAGGCAGACATGGAAAATACGCCAGATGGTTAAATGCTATTAGAAAAAAATAAATCAGTGATATGGAATTCTAGAGCCACATAGATTCTTTAAGTCTACTCTGACTTTCCCTCCAGTCCCTGGACTTTACCAACAGTGACCTTGAGTCAAAGGGAACCAATCTAGGACTGACAGGCTGGTGTTATGCTGCAAATATAGGGATCTTAAAAGTTTTAGAATTTATTCAGGGAAGTAATGATGCTTTCCATAGCAAGATGGCAGCTACATTCAGTATGCCAAGATTTATCTGACTGTACACAGCTTGTATCCCCCAGTTTCCTGATTCTGAGGCATGGGTGCCTTATGTTCCTGAACCGTGATAGGTTAGAGCCAAGGTGACATGCAAGCTGGGGAAACAAGGACTGCTGGGTGGGGCAGGGGGTGGGTGGATAACACTATAACCTGGCAGTCTTCCAATGAGAAAGCCTCCTCATGTTTAAAATAGTAACAATTATTGCTATCTGCTAACCAATAACTGTCTTGATGGGTAACAGACTATTCCCCAGCCCGCGCACCCTCCTGCCTTTTTAACTGCTGTTGAGCAGTTCCCATGCAGAATGGCACAGGGGGCATCTTGCCGAGTGGAGAGTCAAGGTTGTAGCAGCTGCTGCTTCTCGTTCATAAAATGCATACACTCGACACTCCTAGAAGGCACACGGGGTTCGCCCTGCCAAGGAAATGACAACCTCAACAGTGTGTTTTGGAATTGCCGGCTTCTGTCATCACCTTCTGCAGTGCCCCTGTGCCTGCAGGGAGGTGCGAGACGTGGAGACAGGAGAGCCTGCACAGTCTGTCCCACACAGCTGCGTCCTGCCAGCAGCTCAGCTGGAGGGCGCCAGGGGACTTCCTCGGGCTCAGCACAGACACACGGAACCAGAAATGGTGCAAAGGGAACATTTGTTTGCATAAATACCTCAAAACTAATCTGAGAGGTATTGGTTTAAGCCATGTATTTCCTTTTTTTTTTAAAACAGGTATTGGTTTAAGACTCACGTTTCCTCTTTTTGATAGAATCCACAGAAAATTGTGTGATTTTACAGACAATTGATCACTGTGGTATCAAGGAACATGCAAGAAGAGAGCTACAACGATGAAGGACCTGTGGCATTTAAGGCTAGTGGCAGCCAGGGGTGGAAACGGGACGGGTGGGTGCCACCAGCTCGGGTCAGTGGGAACACACCAAATGGCCAGGCTTTTCCCTTACCCCAAGCAGATGACATTTGCTAAAGAGTCAAAGGGCAACAATATATGGCAGTGGTTTGGAAAAGAAAAGGAAAACACGCAGCAATTTTTCTTCTTCTGATCGGCACATAGGAAAAGAGAACAAGAGGGGTGGGGGGTGCTTGTATTTGCAGTGTCCTGGGGTGACTCTAGAAAAGGAGTCTCTTTGCGTTGAAAAGTGAGAACAAACACAAAACAACACAAAAGCCAAAAAGGGAAGTTTGAGGTGAGCGGGGAAGTAGTTAAATTTAATAAATTTAATTTTTTTAAAAGTAAATTGCTTTCTAAATAGTAAAGCACTAAACAATCTTAACTACTATTAAGGCACAATGTAATTTTGTAATTAATTCTTAACTGGCTTTATCAACTCTTGAGTAGACTTAATGATATTTATAATGTACCTGTAAGGTATAAAGAATAATGGCACAAACACCTATGAACTCTCCATTGTCATTACTACTGAAGTCCCCACACCTCATTCATCCCATGCCATGTCCTCCTCCTCAGAGGTAACTACTTCCCTAGTCAATCTGTGTGAACTAATGACTAATAACAGTTAGGTGACAAGTAAAAAACACTTTCTTAAAATATAAGGTCATGGCTGTTCCTGCCTCCTGGCCACCAGTCATGATGTTTCACCTGCCCTGTGACGGATTCCTTCACCACCTAGTTCTCTGCTTTCCAAGGCTAGCAGGAGTCTGAGAGCCTGTTGTATACTCATCATGAGAGAGGGTGGACATCTCAACATTATCCAAGTGCCCACTGGAATGTTCCACAGGCAGCACATTCAACCTGTCCAAAACCAACTGCACCATCCCCAGTCACCCGCCCGGAAATCGGGGACTCACCGGATTCCTCTGCAACCCGGGCTAGTGTCAGCATCGAGGAGAGCTGCCGGAAACGGTGGGCCTGGAGTTTTGTGCGAAATGTTTTGGGGGAATTCTGGAAGACAGCCTGCCATGGGGAGAGGAACTGGGGAAAGTCCATCGCTCCTCAGGGGCTCAGGTGTCTCCAAGGACTAGGGAGGACCTGGGGACTGGGATCTTGATAGGAAAGAAGGCCAGGCAGGCCAAGGGGTTGCCCATGCGAGCAGAGGCTAGAGAGGCTGTGGCAGATGCTACATCCATGCTGAGACACACGGGATCCTGCTTCCGGTAGCCATAAACTACTTCTGCACCTCACTGGCGAGCCAGATGGCCTCTAGTGTCCCACACGCCTTGTTTCCATTCACCTAGGTCTGGGTAGGACCAGGCCTACAGGTGGCCCAATGTTCTTATAATTGGGGACCATCTGCACAAGACTCTGAAGCATCTGAGTCTGGAATACTGCCACCACTTTTGTCACCACACAATAGAGAAAGTAGAACAGGACGAAGTAGGTCAGGAGAGAGTAAGACTACAAGCGAGACCCCAGCCCCAGGGCCACCTCTTCGGGGCAGTAAGAAGAAGGGAGGCCAACATGCCCCAGTTCATCCATGTGATGGGTGTGAACACAGTGAACGAGGGCTTGTCCCCCAGAAAGTGTGAAAAACAGGCTTAGGACAAAGGAGCTGCTACCAGTGAAGCCTAGAGGTGGGCCTGGCTTCTGGGCAGGAGAGGGTAGTCCTTAACAGGCTAAGATAAAGTAAGAGGTTCCAATTCCGCAGCTTCGGCTTCGTCTGACCTGGTCCAGGGTGGCTGGGCTTAACGAGCAAACACCATCAGAGCTCAGGGGCCAAAAGTGAAATTCCAAAGGCTTAGCCAGGAGAGGGTGGTAAGACGCGGGGCTGCAGACCACTTGTGCAACAAGATTAACAATGAGAGAAATAGGGCAGTTGTCGGAAGGCAAGACAGGGTGAGTGTGAGTGTGGGGACAGGCTTCTGTGTGCTGACACAGCCCACATAGGCAGTCTTTGACATTTGGATAGCCACCTAGCTCTAGTTAGGTGCCCACTCACTCGCTGAGGCCAGGAGGCTGTGTTGGCAGCTCAGGGAGGCCGAGACCCAGCCAATGGCAGTAAGTGTGAGCTCAGTCTTCCTCCCCTGATCCAGCGGCTCCAGGGTCCTGGGAGAAGGACAGAGGTGGGTGTGCACACAGGGAACTCCTGACTCCTGACTGAGGCTTTAGCCAGTGAACACCAGGCTTTCGTGACAGCAGAGTCACCATCATTGTCCCCACAGCCCCCTCCCACCTCCCCGGACCCTCTGGTGGATTCCTCAGCCCCGCTGTACTTTCTGTGCTCCCGCCAGCTGTCTCCAGGCCCCAGAAGGAATTCCATCAGCTCCTCTGGATGGTGGGCAGCTGCAACTCAAGTGCCTCTAGGAGCGGCTGCTTCCTAGAACGCCAGCCAAAGGGTGGAGGGGGCCAGTGTCCACAGCCAACCAAGGCGGGAGGGTGGCAAGGGCACTTCTCAGTCTGAGACCTACATTCTCAGGTCAAAAGCAGGGGGAAAGAATGAGTTTTCCTAACTGTAAAAGTATCACAAACGTGGGCTACCTGATAAAAGTCTCGATTTGGGATAGAAATTAAGCAGGAAAATAAAACCTCCACTTTTTTCTTGTTTAAACTGAAAATTAGTATGAACTACAGCCATACACTAATGGAGGTAAAGAAGCAAAACAAAGTAGTGAAAACAGAATGAGTCCACTCATATAATACTCCAAATCAGGCAAAAGTGAATTATAGTGTTTAGGCATGTAGTGGTAGAACCACGAAGAAAAAACAAGGGAATGATCATCAGAAAAGTTAAGCTGTGGTTATCTCTTGGGCACAGGGAGGGGCTGTGTCTGGGCAGGGGGCACATATTGGGAGAAGCTTCTAGAAAGCTGCAAGTAATCCCAGTCTTATATCTGGGGAGGGAGTTACACATGTGTCTGCTTTAAATTATTCTTTAAATTGTACATGTATATTTTTTGCACTTTACTGTAGCTCATAAAACATTTAAAAATAAAGAACAAAACTGCATGCCAGTATACAAACAAAAACATGTCAAGTATTACTACAACCATGTAAATACATGCACACAAAAAAACTGACCAGATGAAAAATAAACAAGGTTTGTATTATAGAATTTCAGTAATTTTCCTCTTCTAATTTTTCAAACTTTCTATATAATATTATGTTGATTTTATAATGAAAAATAAATATGGAAATTTAAAACCACATACATCCATTTATATCATTTGAAAAAAAAATTGAAATCAGGTGAAAAATTTTCCCCTCTTCTTTTTAGGAAGTCTTGCCTTCATCCTATCACCTTCTGGAAGATTTCCACTGGGCTTTAGGACATACCAGCCTCTTTCCTTATTTCAACTCATATACATTTCAGAAGGGCACAGACTCTCTTGCTCTGATATAAGACTCCTTCAAAGCAGTACGAGCTTTTCATTGTATGTTAAAACGTGCTTCCAGCTCACTCTGTCAAATGGAATGCTTTTATCTGCCATTGACTTTACACCAATGATGTTTCTGCCCCATCAGTGATGCCCGTCCTCCTGTGCCTGCTTCTCTGCCAGCTGCCTTCTCATGGACCTGACTCATTGCCATCGCTGAGGCAAACAGGTCTTTTTACCCCAATCCAGAATTCCTAGAGCCTGAGAAGTGAATCTCATCAGTGCCTGTGGAGATACATTACTAATGGAAACCAATTTGGGGGAGAAGGGCAACAAGGCGGGTTAGCCACTGTGGGCTTGATCATCTCCTTGCCCGAGATACACTCACACAGCTGGGCTCATGTGGGAAGCACTGTGCCCACCAGGAGTGGCAGACCAAGCAGGCACTCTCAGCAGGCTTAAAGAAAGGACTATAAGTGAAAATGACCAAGTGCCCTTGACTGGGGCAGTAATGCCACTAGGCCGATGGTGTCTGCACTTCAGAGGCCTGTTTTAGAGAGCAGTGAATGGGAATGGGTGAGGATGCAAAGGATGCAAATGGGGAATGAGAAGCAAATAAAGTGGCAATGGGATAGGGCACCACGGGCTCTGAACATGGCTTTGCCTCTATAGTTGTGTGACTGTGGGCACAACCTCAGCCACTTCAAGCCCATCTTCTCAGCTGCAAAGTGGGCACCGTCAGCATATATCTTCATCGTTACGCTCTTTATGTTTCAAGCTCACACACAATTTCATACAGATCTTACAACAGCCTTATGAGGTAATTAGAGATTGGTCCCCCTGTTATGGCTGAGGAAACTCATTCCTAGCAGACTGGAACTCCTTGAGAGCAGGGCCTAGGCCTTATTTCATCTTTCTAAAGGCTTGGCGCTCAGAGGAGATTCCTTAAATGCTGGTGGAAGGAAGGAAGGAGGATCAATCACATGAGAGTGGTGTGAAAGCACTGCGTATGTACAAAGTGCCAGCCACAGTAACAGGCTGTTAGTGATGGGTAGGAAGCTTTCTCAAGAGTTCTGTGCTGGTGGTGAGGGTGGTGGAGAGCTGAGGGCAGAGGCACATAGGAGGCATTCTCTGGGATGAAGAAAAAAACAAGAGGCAGAGGTAAGCACATATGGGTTGGGAATGGCAAGCGGGCTAATGACCTTAGGCTGAGAGGTTGGACTGAGACGAAGCAGCAGCTTGGAGAGCCCAGGGTACAAAATCAAGCAGCTCAGAGCAAAAGGCTCAGGCGTCCAGAAGAGACATGCAGGGTGCCGTGGAGCATAAAGAGTGAGATCCTGAGCCCGGTCTTCCTGCTTCCTTACCTGGCACAGGTTGACTGGAGGCTAAGAGAGAAGTGACCGCAGTGAGTAACCCAGGCAGCAGGATGTATTGGGCTCATTGGGTGGTGCCTGTGGAATACAGAAGGCAGGAGCAGAGCTGGGAAGGGACTGAATGCTGCAGCTCCTCTGGCATGAAAGGCAAACAGACTTGGGGTGACAGTAAGCATGGCAGCATGGGCAAACAGGGCAGAGTAGAGAGCTGGTGCGGACAGGGGGAGACCAGCTGTCAGGGCATGCCTGTGGTCTGTGGAAACTCAGTAAATAAAACTGATTTCAGCTTCCCTCCAGGAATCCTTTACATCAGTCAGGAGATGGTAACTGACCCAATCACCTAAGGTAAGGAGGTGACCAGAGAACACTTACGGAATAACTACGATGTGTCTGCCAGGGGCTGTGAAGGCTCTTAACACATGATATTTAATTGAAACCTCTGCACAATTGCCCTTGGAGGTGATATACTATCTCCACTTGACAGATGGAGCTATTGAGTACCCACGGTCATACAGCTTTATGGAAAGGAATAGAAGTAGGGGTAATTCTACACACCAAATAATACCAGAATCAGAAGGTCTGGATCATGCTAATGAGCTAACATTTTGATTTACTCATGTGTTGAACATTTAGGAGACATTTCAAACAAAATACCCAAGCACTGTCCATTCTCGATCTGTTTTTTTATCTGTCCTCTTTTCTCTGAACCAGGCCTCTGTTCAGGTCCTTATCACCAACCTGGAACATGGCACCACTATTACCTGGGCACTTCTAACTGGTTCCCCGGCCATCTGCACCCTTAGCATATTGAGTTTGCTATGGTGAAAATCAGATCACAGAGGCGGGCTTAGCACCTACTATGCGGTAAACTACTAAGTGCCAGAAGCTGCACCCACTCCACAGGAGATCACAAGTTTGAAGTGGAAATAAATGCAAAACCAAAAATTTCAATATGAGTGAAGAAGGGGTTGTGTGAGTACCAGGAGGGATGGGAAGCACCTAACACTGATGGGATGGAGGGCTGCTTCTCAGAGGAAGTACTTTTGAGGTAAGTCTTAATGGTTGTTTAGAAGTCCACCAGGGGTGGGAAAGCAGCCAAACAAGGGCATTCCAGACAGAAGCCAGCGGTGTGAACTAGCTCAGAGCATTCAGGATGGCTGGTGTATCTGATGTATGAGGATGGAGACCAGACAGGGGCCAAAGCACCCAAGGCCTGGTGGGACATGCAAGAGTGTGGACAAGCAGCTGAGTGCAATGGGAAGGCTTGCTGGTCCAACAAGCGAAGAAGTGACCCCATTAGATTTGCATTTTAGGTAAAATATAAAAGTATAGAGTATGAGAAGAAAGCATACTTGTATGTTTATAAATTTTGGATGGGTTAAGCTTTTCTTAACCTAATCCAAAGTTGGAAATCACAAAAGATACGATTGATTTAGATATGACTATATAACAATAAAAAACTGTGATATAGTAAAAGATACCATACACTGCTTTTAATAAAGACAAGTATAAATAGGTTATGACATGTTTGCAACATATAACCAAGGATTAATATCTGTAAGATGCAATAGTACTGGTAAACATTAAGAGAAAGACAAATTAATACTTCAATAGAAAAAAAAGGCAAAGGACACAAATAGGCAACTCACAGAGTTGGGGTGGGGAAGCATAAATAGCTAATAAGCCAATGAAAAGAGGCTCATCTTTATTAATGATCAAAGAAATGCAAAAGAAAACAATGAGATTACATTTTTCACCTATCATAATGGCACAGACAAAAGGGAGTAATGCCCAGAGCAAGTGAGGAAAGCATGCACTCTCATATGCTGCTAGCAGGAGTTCAAATTGGTACATGACCAGAAGGAAATCTGAAAGTCTGCATGGAAACTGAAAATGTACATTCACATCTAGGAGCTTCTCTTAAGGAAATTATTGCACCATTGCACCAAAATGTATTATGGGGGTCTTTTGTTGCACTGTTGTTTATAATAGCAAATATTTTGAGAACAAGTTTAAGGTCTGTCAATATGAGGACTGTTTAAATAAACAAGAGGGAGTTCCCTGGTAGTGTAGTGGCTAAGGCTTTGGTGCTGTCAATGCTGCGGCCTGGGTTCAATTCCCAGCCAGGGAACTTACCCACATAAAAAATAAAAACAAACAAACAAACAAACAAGAGTGTATTCACACAATAGATGGCCATTAAAAAGGATCATGTAGATCTCTAAGTACTGACATGAAAGTTTATCCATGATCCAATTGCAAGTGAAAAAAGTAGGTTACAGAACAGGACCCATAGTATGCTTATCTATTTGTGTGTATATATATATATATATATATATATATATATATATATATATTCATATATGCATATATAACTCACTTAAATATAAATGCGATTTTTTTCATAAAAAACTGGGACAGCTATTCACTAAACTATTAATTGCAGTTGTCTGAGAAAAAGAATCACAGCAAGACTCAATTGCTCTGTATTATTTAATTGTGAAAATATTTTTATAATAAACTGGTTATGGAATCAGCGATAGCCTTGGTCAAGGGGGCAGTAGCAGTGGAGTGGGCTCTGAGGAAGTATGCGTCAGGGCAGGCAATTCACCAGCAAGTTCACATCACCATTAATCTGCAGATCTAATAGCCTATTGAATCTTTCTGCTTTGATGTCTCTCTCACTAGCCCTTTAAACTCATCACATCTAAAACTAAGCTCATTATGTTCTGTCTCCACCTGGCTCCTCTTCCTGTGTCCCCCATCTCTGTGAAAGACACCCCACCTCCCATCCCAGGAGCAAGCCAGCACCAGAGGCATCCTCTTCAGTGAGGAGAGTAAATGACAGGGCCACATCCACAGGCAATAGCGATGGACCTCTTCCTCCATTCTGTTCACCGGGGCCCCAGACAGGGCAGCATCTTCTCAAATGGCTGGCAAATATGAGTAGAACACCCCCTTTTAACCTGGCCCATCTGGCTGCCGCTTTTCTCGAATGAATGGTGAGATGGAGCAATTGATTGTTTGGGGTTCAAAGGCTTTTACTGTCAGTTCAGTCTGAAAAAGTGGAGGTACCTTTATGCACTTAAACAAAAAGAGGTAATGAGCCTCTCCTTGGAGCCACTGCTGGGCTGTGGAGCACCTGCTGAGTAACTGCCAACAAAAGAGATGAGTAAACCCATATCTTCTGAAAACAAGTAAATGGGAATAATGGGAAGTCTGACTGTCTGCCCATCTAATTCATCCTGAATGCCAGCATTTCGTCTTCACCTGCTCCTGCTGGAAGAGAGGTTGAGTTGGAACTGACAGACACCTAATTACTTTTATAAATATAATTTATTCCCCTCTACTTCCCAGAAGGGCTGGCCAGGTTCCCTGGGTTCCCAGTCCTTAGCAGTCTCTTCCCCACCCCTAGCCCAGGCCTAGGACCAATCCCTAAAGGCAAGTCTAAAGACTAGAGTCCAAGATGCTGAGACTCCAGGTCAGGACACCAGGACACCTGGTGTTGGACAAGCCCTGGCTGTGCTCCAGCTCTTCTGCTGCTTGGATCAGACCCCAGACCCGCATCAGGTACCTGAGACCTGTTTGGTGAAGGGCCTACTATCTATCTCATTCCTGCAGGCTGCCACACCTTTCCTTGTTGCCTATCCCTTCTCCGCTGAGTCATCAAGCCCTGCTCATCTGTATCTGAGGCCACTCCACCCATAGGCACACTCTCCCGACACCTACTACCTCTTCTTACAACCTGTGACTGCTCTCCTGTCACTGCGCTCTCTACTTGCTTGTTTGCTGCCAAATGCCTGCCTGGCTGCTGCTGTCACGGGTGTTTTGCCCAGTGGAATGAATTCCTCCAGTGTCTGTGACTAGTTGTCCCCTCACCTCACCCATTCCAGTCCTAGCCCTTCCCAATCTGCCTGATTCTGTTGCAGTTCATTGTAACCCATTGCTTTTCTGAGAATGGGCAGAATGAGGCTGCTTTCAAGATTAAAACACATGAATCTCATAAAGGCATCAAAAACATGATGAATTTAACAAAATGTGCAAAACCCATACAACGAGAACTACACAGCATTGTTGTGGCAAATTAGAGAAATCAATAAATACATATACTGTATTCCTGAATTGGAAGACAACATTAAGATGTCAATTTTTCCCAATTTGATGTGGAGATTCAACACAATGTCAGTCAAAATCCTACTATGATTTTGTGTAGATATTGATAAGCTGATTTTAAATTTATATAAGAATGCATAGGACCTAGAATAGGCAAACCAATTTTGAAAAATAACAAAACTAGAAGACTTACACTACCTGATTTCAAGACTGACTATGAAGTTATAGTAATCAAGACAGTGTGGTACTAGTTTAAGAATAGAGAAATACAAGCATGGTGCAATGGAGAGTCCAGAAATAGACGTACATATGTGTATTATGTATGGTAAACTGATTTTTGGCAATGGTGCTAAAGTAATTCAATGGGGGAAAGGGTAACCTTTTCAACAAATGATGCTAAGCAAATGGACATCCATTTGGGGGAAAAATGAACTCAAAACAAATAATAGACCTAAATAATAAATGTTAAACTATAAACTTCTAGAAGAAAATATAGGAGAAAGTCTTCAGGACCTTGGGTTAGGACTAAAAATACCCATGAACCCTAAAGGATAAAATTGATAATTAGAACTTTACCAAAATTTAAAACTTTTGGTCTTCAAAAGTTACTATTAAGAAAATGAAAAGGTAAGCCATAGACTGAGACAAAAATATCTGCAACAAAGAACATATCTAGAATATAAAGAGAATCCATAACTCAAGAAGACAAACAATGCAATAAAAATGAGCAAGTTTGAAAAGACACTTCACAAAGAAGATTCATATAGCAAATAAGCACACAAACATTCAACATCACTGATTATCAGAAAAGTGCAAATTAAAACCATAGTGAAATATCGTTGTCCATTAGAAATATGAAATATGCCCATTAGAAATGGCTAACCTTAAAAAGACTAATGATATCAAGGTTGGCATGGATGTGGAACTGGAATTCTTATGCATTGCTGTTGAGAATATAAAATGGCACAACCACTTTTGAAAATATTTTGGCAATTTCTGTAATGTTAAACATACACTTATTCAACTACTCAGTAGTCCTACTCTGTAGGTATTTGCCAGAGAAATAAAAATACATGCACCCAAAGACTTATACTTGTAGTAACTTTTATCAGTAATAGACCCAAACTGGAAACAACTCAAGTGTCCACCAACAGGTGAATGGATCAACAAATTGTTAATACAGTACTAATTCCAAATAAACAAGGGGATAATACTCAGTAAGAAAAAGCCAATAACTCCCAGAGAATGGGAGAAAATTTTTCAAATCATATCAGAAATTTATATATAAAGAACTCCTATAACTCAGTAATAAAAACATATAACCCATTTTAAAAATGGGCAAAGGATCTGAATAAACGTTTCTCCAAAGATACGCAAATGTCAATAAGCACATGAAAATATGCTCAATATCATTAGAAATCAAAACTATAACAGGAAACCACTTCATACCCACTGGGATTGTTATAACAGAAAATATAGATAATAACAAGTGCTAGCAAAAATGTGGAGAGAAATTAGAACCCTTGTACACTGCTAGTGAAAATGCAAAATAATGCAATTGCTTTAGAAAACACTGGCAGTTATGGAATTACCATATGACCCTGAAATTCCATTCTTAGGTATATACCCAAGAGAAATGAAAACATGTATCTATACAAAAACTTACACATGAATGTTGGTAGCAGCATTACTTATAATAGCTCCAAAGTGGAAACAACCCAAGTGTCCATCAACTGGTGAATGGATAAACAAATGTGGCATAGCCATATAATGGAATATTACTCATCACTAAAAAGTACTGATTCATACTAGAAGCCAGTCACAAAGGACAACATATTGAAATCCTTTATAGCTTATGGGTTGTACAAAAACAGGTAATGAGGCTGGATTTGGGCCATGGACCATCATTTGCATGACGGATCTATAGCTACAGCAGCGTTTCTCATTCTTGGCATGACTAAAATTTTTGGCTGGTTAATTGCTGCATGGGACTATCTTGTGCATTTAAGGATGTTTAGCAGTATTCTTGGCCTCTACCCACTAGATTCCAGTAGCACCTGCCCCCGCTGTTCCAACCAAAAATGTCTCCAAACATGGCCATGTGTCCTCTGAGGGGCAAACTTGCCCCTGGTAGAGAAATATTGATCTGCACAAGGGGATAATAGAAATACTCCATATCTTGATTGTGGTGGTGATTACTCAGATATACGAGTATGTCAAAACTCTGAAATGTCCACTGAAAATGGTTGTGGTTTTGTATGTAAACTACACCTCAACAAAGCTGACTTAAAAACAACAAAAACACATTTGAAAGAGGATTGCTGGAGGGGGAAAAAGAAAGAGCGATGTAATTTAGTAGGAATTACACTTAGCACTAAGGTTCCTGGCAGTTCGGGCAGAAGGGGAAATGGATTGGGAAGGAAAAGCTCTTTGTGTTGTTGGAGAAAAGGGGGGCTGATTCATCCATCAGGAAAAACCTTTGAACCCCAAATAATTCATTACTCCCCTCCATCCAACTGAACATTAAGAAGGTTTCAGTCAGAATGTTTTAGAGAAAGGTCTGCTCTCTCTATAGATAATTCTAGAAATAATTTATTGGATTACTATTTAAGGAAAACAAGAGACATGACAGATATATCTGACTGCAGTTTTGCAGATGGTGCAGAAATGTTTTTTCCAATGACTATATCTAATATAGAGCAAACATCAATAAAAGGCTGAGGATATAATTCATTTTAACTGAGGGGTGACATTTTTGTGTTAAAGCGATATAGACCAATTACAAATTTACATCTGGTGCTCTAACCTATACTATAAAGAGAATGCAAATATGTTTTGTACATCTTTTAACTGGTAATGGTAAGGAAGGTGTATAAATATTATTCCTCTAGTTAGGGCACCCCAAACCCAGCCATGATACATACATGATGGCTGCATAACTCTTTATATATACTAATAATCAGTGAATTGTACACATATAATGGGTGAATTTTATTGCATGTAAATTATACCTCAATACAGCTACACACACACACACACACACACACACACACACATCCATAAGAAAGGCACAGATTCCTATAGAATGTCTCATAGTACATATAATAAGATCTAAACAAAATGAAACAAATACATTTTGGACAGCTAATATTGTAAAATGTCAATTCTCCTCCAAGTTAATACACAAATGTAATGCAATTCCTATTACAATTCCTAATGGGTTTATTCCGACATGGATGATGGAATTGAGAAGCGTCAAGAGCATTATGATAAGGAATGCTGTGGAGTAGGTAAAGGACTTAGGAATATTAAAAGATGCTACATGAGATTACTGTAATTAAAACTGTATGGTATCAGCACATGACGAGAGAAACAGGCGGGCAGCAGAAGAAGGTGCTTGGTAGCAGATTTCAATTAAATCCAACAACAGTGATATTTCCATTCAGCAGGGGGAAAATGATTTACTTAAGGGATGGGGTTGGCATCACTGGCTCTTTGGAAGAAATTTAAGTTGGCTTTCTACCTTGCAGCATATATCAAAATCTGTAATCTATCTAGAATTTACTTATATAGAAAACAAAAAACAATAAAAATATTAGAAGAAAGCCCAGGAAACTATATGTACAACCTAGGAACAGAGGAGACCTTTTAACTCAGTTTGGAAACCCAGAAGCCATCAAAGAAAAGTCACATTCTGACTTTATTAAAATTTTTAAAGTTTGGTAAAGTAAATGATAGCCTATAAATAAGTCAATAGATAAACAATAAATAGCCTGGGAAAACATGCAATGCATACGACAACTATACATGCTTATAAATTAATAGGAAAAATATAACCATGAGAAAGATAGGCACAGGATATCAGTAAATGATACACAGAAGAGCAAATCTTTGTGATTAACAGTATATGAAAAGATGTTCAACCTCTCCAGCAATCAAGGATATACAAATAAAAGTCACAATAAGGGGAGTTATTGTCAGTGCTGCGGCCTGGGTTCGATTCCCAGCCAGGGAGCTACCCACATACCCAAAAAGCAAAAAAAAAAAAAAAAAAGTCACAATAAGGACAAATCACTTCGCATCCATCTGACTGGGAAAAATTCCAGGTCCTGCTCTACACTGGCAGGACTTTGGGGAGGAGGGATGCAGGTTGGGAGTGGTTGTGAGGGTGATGCTGATGGAAACGTGAATTATTACATGCTTTTGAAAAACAGTCTGAAAAGACCTCTATTAAAATTTTTAAAAGATCTCTGAGTCAGCAACTCTACTCGTAGGGTTCCATCCATAGAAAGATAGAGGAGAGGTCCACTGCAGCATTGCTGGTAGGGCAAAGACCAAAACCTCAGAAACAAATGGAATGCGCAGCAATGGCGAATGGTTGGAAGTCCTGCGGTATTATTTAAAGGAAAACTGTTTCTCTAATCACAACACTTCTGACACTAACTTCCGGGAGTTAGTGCAGATCCCCCTAGGCTAAAGACTCAGTTCTGTAAGACTGCTGCTCTCATTGTAGATGCCAGTCACACGTCCCCGCTTGTCACCTGTACTTCCTACCAACCGACTATAAATCAGGGGTTCCCATGACCCCCTCAAGTTGGATAATTTGCTAGAATGGCTCACAAAGCTTAGAGAAACACTTTACTTACTATTATTGGATACAACTAAGGAACAGCCAAATGGAAGAGATGTATAGAAGGTAGGAGGAAGGGATGTGGAGCTTGGCCATCTTTTGGTGCACCATCCTCCCAATACTTACATGTGCTCACCAACCTGGAAGCTCTCTAAACTATCCTTAGGGTTTTATGAAGGTTCCACTACATAGGCATGATTGACTGAATCAATGGCCATTGGTGATTAACTCATTCTCCACCCACTTTCCTCTCTCTAGAGGTGGGGTCGGGGGTGGGGAGTAGGGCTGAAAGTTCCAACCCTCTAATCACCCAGTTGGTTCCCTTGGTAACCAGCTCTCATCCAGAGTAAAAAAGATGCTCCTCTTACCCGGATCACTCAGGAAAGTACAAGAGTTTTAGGCGCTCTGTGCCCAGGAACTGGAGATAAAGATCGAATACATATTTCTTGTTATATATCATATTATCCATGCCATAGAATATCACACAATTTTTAAAGTTAATTTATACTAATTGGCTTAAAGCTTCTTACAAGATATAATAAGGAAGGCGAGTTGGAGAAATGATGTGTCTTACCAAAATGGAAATCCAATACATCTACACATTAACGTGGCCATAATAGGATCTCATTCCAGAAAACTAAACATGAGTAAAAAGTATCTATGTATATGTATTCATACACAGTAATATGTATGGAGTAAAATATGGGTGAAAATATCTTTTTGTTTACCCGATAACCTGAGGGTGAGGGGGTGGTATTAGTTTGAGAAGAGTGGAAAGAGAGGAAATGGGGAAGGGAGGGAGGCTAATTTTTGAAAAAGAATGTCAACAATTAAAACAGAATGGATGTACGTGCGTGTGTGCGTGTGTGTGTGTGTGTGTGTGTGTGTGTGTGTGTGTGTGTGTGTGAACACAATGAGATGCATCAAAGGTCACCAAAATGCAAATGGTGGCTATCTTAGGGTTGTGTGATTTCAGGTGACTTTTACTTTCTTTTTTATACATTTAATATTGTTTAGGCTTCTCACAGTGAATATAAAACCAGGGGTGAGGGAAGCAATAAAATATTCACCGAGGCAAAAACCACCTATCCATCCTTCAAAGCCAGGCAAACTTACTGAGCTGCTATCACATGCCATGCACAGGACCAGAGGTACTTTACTTCTCTTCTTCACAGCAACGCTGCAATGAGTGAGGTCAATGGAGTTCAGAAAGGTTGGGTAACTTGCTTGGTATCACACAGATTATGAGTAAGTATGAAAGGCAAGATGTGCACCCAGTTTTAGCTTCTAGAGAATTTTCTTTCCTGCCTCTCTGCCCTGCACTATCTATGGGCTCCAACTCCTCACAGGGTATTTACCTTCTGTCTGGCCAACCCATGTGTCCTTTACCCATCAATGCCCCTCTCACTGTCCTGGATGGTGGGCTTCAAAATGAGCACAGCAGAATCCCTGCCTTCAAGAATCTCAAGTCTCTGCCTCTGCTAGCCTTTCAGTCTGTGATTGACAGAGGGGTGAAGACTGTGCATTTGGTGTGAACAACCCTGTTCATACTCCACGCGGGGCCCTGCGAATGTTCCATTTGTTGACTACTGCTTAAGAATTGAAAAGCACAAAGAAGCCCTGAGCTGAGTTTTTCAGGCTCTTGACGGTCTCTTGACCTATTGGTATTTTTTTTATACAATAAAATATGCTCTGATATCTCCAAGCTCACCATAAACTTAAAAACAAAACCCAAAACCTATCTACACATCTTAACTGAGAACAAAAGATTCTACAATTAGGAGGAAAAATTGCATGTTCGGTGCTATTTATTGGCTATTTGGAGCATGAAGGACGTGAGCAAAGGTTCTCAAAGAAAGGAGCAACAAGAATCGTGATTTTAGTACAAGCTTAGGAGAAAAAGCACATTGCATTTATGCAAGGATTTTCTTAAACACACACACTAAACTGAGTATATTTTGAAATTTACCATTGTATTGTCATTGATTTCGGTAGGAAAGAAAAATTGCTTGGGGTGGTCTGGAGGTGTAGGAGAAATAGTGAATCTGTGTAAATTCATGCAGATAAAGACAGGGTCTCCTTATTTTCTACCCTTTCAGGCCTTCCTCTTATTATTTCCCAGAACACACAGATTCCCAAAGGGGAAGAGCAGGGAGAGATGGAAGGGTGGTGGTTGCCCACTTTCGGTCTGTCTCCTTCCCCCTGCTCCCAAGACTTCCTCCTCTGACAACAGCCAAACACATCCCTGGTCCTAACCTGCTGTGTCACACCCATTCCTCTGCCCATCTGTCCTCTTCCCCCAATCCTGCCTGAACACTTTGTCAGGGAAGACCTCTGGTGTACATACTGGCCAGGACTGTTCTCTCAGCCCGCGGGCCCTGCCCCTTCACTGACAGTTAGTTACACAGTCTTCAAGGACAGTGCCTCACTCCACCTTTTTCTTCCCACAGTACTTAGCATGGTGCCTGGCTAGTGGCAGATGCTCAGAAAATGTTAATCATCTTTCCTTTTAATCATCTACTCAAATAATCCAACTTTTGGATTTTTACCTGCTCTGGATAGAAAGACATCTAGATGCTATCAGAACTATCTAGATCTGCCCTTTCAAACTGGGGCCCAAGGACCGTGGCACGCAGTGAGACTTGGGGCAAAGAGGGTACCTCTTCCTGGAACATTTTGGTGGGGTTAAACATTTTAACTGTATATAATTTTCAAAATTCTTTATAACATTATATCAAAACAAAAATGGGTATATTGTGAATTAGAGTGCAGACAGTGCATTATTTTAAGATTAAAGAATTAGGTTTCATCGGTCACAAAAGGCCACATATGATTCCATTTGTATGAAATGTCCAGAATAGGCAATCTATAGAGACAGAAAGTAGATGAGTTGTTGCCAGGAGCTGGGTTGGGGGGTGGTGGGGGCGGTGGGGTGAGGGTGGGGGAATGGTGGAAGGAAATGGGGAGTGACTGTTCATGGGTAAAGGGTTTCTTTTGGAGGTGATGAAAATGTTCTAAAATTAGAGTATGGTGATGGTTGAACAACTCTGTGAATACACTAAAAACTACTGAATCATACACTTTACATGGGTGAACTTTAAGGTATGTAAATTATATCTCAATAAAGCTGTCAATAGGCATCAAAGATACTTCCAACTTGCTTCAGTCTAAGCCCACAGGGAAAGCTATAAGAAGGAGTAGCAGGAAAGAAAAGAAACTCTGGCCTGGTCCACCGTCCCAGGTTCCCAGGAGGGCTTCTGGGGTACAGGTCCGGGGGTGGGGGACGTATACCCCAGATGCCCTCCTGGGAAACCCCGTGTCAGTGGGGATCAATACCAAACATGATAGAACATGAGACAGGGAAAAAAATCGTTCTCAGGAACAACTTGATCTCATAACGACAAACAAGCCAAGTTGGGAATTCACAACCGCCTTGTCATGCTCCTTTGGTGGCACAGGTTTCATCAGCGTCATCCTGTATATATTTACGCCTAAATCTAGGCCCTTGATGTACACTGGCCAGGTTGATCATCGCCATCCCTCCCGGGCCAATAATGAAGCCCAGCCATGGAAGTGGGATGGATTGAAGGCTATTGCTCATACCTTTGGGCCTCACATGTATTGTGTTTCAGTAGCTGCAGAGCTTTATTCCATGATAATCTAGTTGTAAAAATCATGTCCATGGGCGTTGCCTGGTGGTGTAGTGGCTAAGTCTTCTGCGCTGTCAATGCTGCGGCCTGGGTTCAATTCCCAGCCAGGGAGCTACCCACATTAAAAAAAAAAAAAATCATGTCCATTTTACTTCTTTTTAGAAACCAACAAAAAATGAGATATATGCTATAACTCAAATTCCCAAGGAAGAAATCTAAACTTTGTGATTCCAAGCTGATACTTTTTGAGGAATTTTTTAGGCCACAGAAATCATACAATTCAATAAGGCTATTTGACCCAGTTAGAAATACAGAATAGCCAATAGAATAAAAATCATTTGCTAATCTTGTTCAAGGCTGACAGGACATCTCTAAAACGATCTTTGGACCTACTGATGCAATTATAATCTGATTCTCATCTTTCTCTTAAAAAAGAGGTTAAGGAAATTGCTGCAGCAAGACTAAGGCTGAAGCACAACTACTTAAAAATGTTCATTTCAGGAGTTCCCTGGTGGTGTAGTGGCTTAAGGCTTCGGTGCTGGCACTGTCAATGCTGCGACCTGGGTTCGATTCCCAGCCAGGGAACTACCCACATACCAAAACAAAACAACAACAACAAAAAAAAACAGTTCATTTCAGCTACTGTGGAGTCACCTGGAAGTTCTGTTTTATGTTGAAGAGTTTGAAACAACAAATCTCTGATCAAGCCACACATTTTACCAGTCTTCAGCGTTTCTAAAAATAGTTTACTCACCATTAATCTTGCAATTTAGCATGGTCCACTAAAACACAACATATGCATACCCTTGACCCAGCAAATCTATTCCTAAAAACATACCCAACAGAAATACGTGTATGTTCACCAGAAGGCAGATATTTGAATGTTCACAACAGCGCTATTCATGGTAACCCCAAACTGGAAACTACTCATATACCTATTAACATAATTGATAAATTGTGGTACATTTATACAATGAAATGCTATAAAGCAATGAAAATGAGCAAAAGAAATGCAACAAACATAATACTGACCAAAAGAAGCCACTCACAAAAGAGTACCCATGTCACTATTCCATTTGTAAAAAGTTCAAAAATAAGTAAAGCTGATCTATGCTGTGAGTGATTAGTGACCTTGGAGGAAAGTAATGACTGGGAGGGGATTGAAGGGGGCTTTTGGGTGCTGGTAATCTGTTTCTTGATCTGGTGCTGATCACACAGATTGTTTAGCTTGCAAAAATTAATTAAGCTTTAGATTTATGATTTGTGTACTTTTCTGAACTTACAGTTCACTAATAAGTTTAAATAGTGAAACTATTTTTAAAACACAACCTCACCCACCCACATACTTGGCAATATGGCAAATTTGAAACAATCCAAGTAACAGCATTAAAGCTGAGTTTCATATGTATTGGAAACAGGAGTAAAAACACATTAAATGAAAAATATGGGGGCTGTGTTTGAATTTTGTTAATGGAATGAACACAATGATCCACAGAACTGGTTGAAATGGTAAAAATAAGAAAGGAGGCAACTTCTCCGTCAATAGTGGCTCATACTCTGCAGAAGTACAAAGGGAAGGTCAGGCCCAGACAAAAGCAGGGAGAATAAAGACCGAGGCCTGAGAAATCAGAGCGGGCCCACGGCGTATTTGAAATCAACAAAGGGGCTGTCTGTAGATGGACACTGAAGTGACACCAAAATGGTGTGACTAAGTACTGGGCACTGCTGAAGTGTGGGAGACACATTCACAAAGAATCGAGGCAGTGACAGACCCAAAAACCTTTGCTGAACCCATGAAAATGGACAGATGTTGGGGAGTGGAGAGTGACACAATGTTCAATTCAGAATGCAGATAACCTCCCTCTTTTTTCAAGAGAATCTAGTCGTTCATTACACCCCAACCTCACTTGGGTCAAATGATTTTAAATTTAAATGGGTAGTCAGCAGTCTCAATGGCTGGAAAATCTTGTAAAATATCATCCAGATCAGTAGTGTCCAATCTTTTGGCTTCCCTGGGCCACACTGGAAGAATTGTCTTGGGCCGCACATAAAACACATAATACTAACAATAGCTGATGAGCTAAAAAAAAAAAAAAAGTTCCATGCATAATTTTTGCTATGTTTTAACAAAGTTTATGAATTTGTGTTGGGCCACAGTCAAAGCCGTCCTGGGCCACATGCGGCCTGCTGGGAACAGGTTGGACAATCACATGGCTCAACACAAATTCGTAAACTTTCTTAAAACATTATGAGATTTTTTGGTGACCTTTTATTTATTTATTTTTTAACTCATCAGCTATCATTACTATTAGTGTGTTTTATGTGTGGCCCAAGACAATTCTTCCAATGTGGCCCAGGGAAACCAAAAGATTGGACACTCCTGATCTAAATAATTCAGTTGCTCATTCTTTCAATGTTATCTATTGAACGCTTACTCAGAGCAAGTGCTAACAGCAACATGGATGAAAAAAGATGTTCAAATTCTATTTTAAAAAGGTAAGACTGGGAGTTCCCTGATGGTGTAGTGGCTTAAGGCTTCAGTGCTAGTCAGCGCTGCGGCCTGGGTTCGATTCCCAGCCAGGGAACTACCCACATACCAAAAAGCAAAAAAAAAAAAAAGGTGAGAGCACTATTTTGTGATGGGATAGCCCACTGTTAAATTCTTCATTTATTGTAAGCCTTAGACCCAACATGTAAGCTTCTTAGCCTGGGGCAGTGTTTAAAAGCATGGACTCCATGATGGTTAGCTTTTTGTGTCAATTTGGCTAAGCTATACTATCCAGTTATTCAATCACACACCTATTTATATATGTTGCTGTGAAGGTATTTTGTGGATGTGATTAGCATCTACAGCCAGTTGACTTTAAGTAAGGGAGATTTTCTTTGATAATGTGGGTAGGCCTCAGACAACCAGTTATTATGAAAGGCCGTAGGAGAAAAACTGAGGTTCCCCTGAGGAAGAAGAAATTCTGCCTTAAGACCAAAAACATCAGCTCTTGCCTGAGTCTCCAGCCTGACCCTCTGCTTCACACATATCAGCCCCACCAGAACCCCGCCCCCCCCCAACCACATGAGCCAATTCTTATTGGTTCTGTTTCTCTGGAGAACTCCAGCTTATAACAGACTCTACACAGATTCCTTGGGTTTGAAGCTTGGCTCTGCCACTTCTCTAGCTGGGTGATTTCTGTACCTCTGTTGCTTTGTCTACAAAATGGGGATAAGGCTACTCACAGAAACTCCTAGCCCAGAGTAAGTGCTTTGAAAGTGTTTGTGAAATAAGTAATTCTGTGGTGCCGAGTTTGTTTCTCAGCTGGAAAACTTGAGACATTTTTATTTCCAAGAATTTACCATCAGCCAATCATGATCGCTCTTTCCCACTCCAAGAACAGAACAGTCTGGAAACAGCACCTCACCAGTCACAGGTGCCTGATTGTCCTTTAGATGGTGCAGGAGCTGACTGAGACACCAAGCCAACTTCACACATGTGGGTAATTCGGCAAAGCTGGTGTCAGAGCGCTTCTGGAACATTCTCAACTCTGCAAGTTCTCAGCTGCTGAAAACAGCTGTACCTATTGGCACAGAGTTAGTTATTCCTACTATTTGCAAGGGTGGGAGCTTCAGAAAGGGGTCCTGATCGTTCTCTCCATGTCCACTGTTTGTACCCACAGCAGCCTGCCTGGCCCATGGGGATGAAAGATTAAATGGGGAGTCCAAATGTTGTTTTTGTGGGCACACATTCTGGGGGGAAAGGGTGATGATGGTGCTGATGGTGCTGACATTTACTGAGCACTTACTAAGTACCAGACACTGCTCTCAGTGCTATACATATATTAATTCATGTAATCCCCGCTGTACAGACAAAGAAACCGAGTCCTTAGGAGAAAGGGAACTCACAGAAAGTTGGGATTTGACCCCAGGATCTTCCTCCTGTGCACATTGCCTCTGAGCCTGGCTGCGGGGAGGGGGGCCAGGCAGGAGGAGGCACAGGAACAAGCATCAGAATGGGCTGTGATTGATGGGAGGGCGTGAGGGGCTCAGGGGATTCTATGGTTAAGTCCATTTGTTTTAAATTAAATGAGTTTTAAAAATTGAAATAGAAAAAAATCATAAACAATATTCCTTCATGAATTTCTTTTGTCAAAGTATATGATGTGTCTGCTTGTATACATAAATATCAAATTTCATTAAAGATTCATACCATCATATTTTAACCTTTCATCTTCACATAAAAAACTTAAGGCAAAGCAATCTTGATATTATTTCTCATTTATTCACTAGCAGTACAATAAAATCAAACACCTTCTTACTTGTTATTCTCACTTGATTTCATATTATACCAACTTCTCCCTATAGCCTTTTCACATTGACAAAGATTTTCCGTATTATTGTTCTCCTACAGGATCTTGTGAACTAAGTCTTAGAAGACTTTTCTGAAATATTTTCTTATAACTCAGAAAACAAAAACATAAGCGCAGGATTGGATTCTATCAGAATGTGGTTAATTTTAAAACCAGAATGATAGATTGTCTTGGACACTCTTTTCTAATAATACTGACTTCTCTGGCTTTCAGTATGATTGATCTAAGTCCTAATTTACCCCAGAGATTTGTCCACAGTTGTGATGGCCTTTGGCCTACAGTTTCCTGGAGCTAATGCAGGGTCAGAGGAGGGGCTATTACTAAGGAGAGTAAGTTCTCAGATGTCCATCCTTAGCCGGAGGAGGACAGAAAGAGGTGCGGGTACCACAAATGAAGCCTACACCAAGTCCCCTAACCTAATTTTGGCCCATTGTGTAGACTTGTCTTACTGTGTAACTGTTTCCAGAAACGGAAATAGGCAGTCCACTGAGAATATTGGAGCTACCCTGGCTTATATCTGAATCCAGGAGAGGCTATACTAAAGATGGCTAGGACTTCGTGTTCTATGCATATCTTTTGTATCCCTAGCTGAGTTTTCCAGGTTCAGGAAGATGGGGGTTAAGAATGGCACCCCAGAATTCTGGGGACATAAAGTCCACTTGCCTCTCCCTTCTGGGCACTGTCTCCCAGGCACTGTCACAGGAGGTGGGAGGGGAATGCTGCTTTCTCTTAATCTACCCTGTAGAAATGGGCTGGTTATACTGGCATTCCTCATCTATGGACTCCCTACCATGAGGAAAAGATTGGGTTGGATGTTTGTACAGTGCCTTAATAGGATTACACCCTGAAACAAATCCTTAAAATTCTTTCAAAAAGAATAAACCAAGTAAACATCCCCTCCTGAAACTTTTCCCCTTGGGTAATGACATGAAAACCTATTTCCCATTGGAGCTCTTCTATAAGAAAAAACCTTCAGTGTCGGATTTCTGGTTTTCTGATATTGAGACTCCTAGTTTCCACCTACTTGGAGATAGATAGATATATTAATTTAGTTTAAACACACCCAATGAGCAACATTCCAGCTAGTCTTTCCAGACCAGTTTTGTAAATTCTGAGAGGCACCCCCTCAAAGCACTGTCCTGTGGCCTACTGCTGCTGTCCTGTGGCCACTCAGTACAACCCAGACACAGACCTTCATGTTGGCCACTACCACACATCCTGCAAGAGCCAGCAGTCACATCACAGACCCTCACTTTATGCATCAACCTGGTTAAGAAAGAAAATCCCCAGGTTTCAAGTCTAGGTTAAGAGAGAGAAAAGGCTCATCAATTAACTTAATGGCAAATATAAGTCACATCGATTAGTCCTATTTAGCCAAGAGCTTCCTACACTCCTGGAATAAAAAAATGATTCTGCCTTGCTCTTTTTATTTTATTAAGTGACAATTTAAAATTATAAAACTTACACTAAAGAGTCACCTTTAGTATTACCTAAGCAACGATCAAAGATCTGTAAAATAAAATCCTGGTTTTAGCTGTCATTTCACACATCAAGACGCTGCAACCTGACATGAAAGGTGCTTAGACAGAGAGCAAGACTAGGAATGCATGAAAAGCTGTTGCATCCCTGTTTTCTGTTTCCATTTCTGTTCATCTGCTTTCCCATGGGCAAGCAGCCACCTCCTATATAGAGCCATCCCTGTCTGAGGTCAGCAGACAATACCGTCGAAATCTGTTAAGGATGGAGGTACTGGCTTGGGTGTGGTCACTGGCAAAGGAAAGCGCTGGTCCCCTGGCTGCAGGCTCTGAGACTAGGAGTCCGACGCTTAGCGAGTCATCTCCACGCCTGCTTCTCCCGATTTTACTACAGATCGCACCAGCTCTGACTGCTCCCTCCACGAAAACACAGCAGCCCTTCAATGTGGCCGCCTCCACAGACAAAGCCGGTTGTTCAGGGAGCCCGCTCTACACCGAGGCGACCTCCAGGTCGCCGCCCCACGCCACATCGCGGCTGCTAGTCAGCAGCGTGGAGCAGGCGGCGGGGCCGCAGCCTGAAGGCACCACAGCCGAGGGCGGCGGCTGTCTGCCGGCCCCAGTCTTGGGGGACGCGCGACTCCCACCAGCGCATTAACAGCGGGGCTCGGTGCCTCAACACCAACCCCAACACGAGCACGTGCCCTGAGATTTCTCCGGGAGCATTTTCTGCACCAGAAACTGCACACGAGTTCTGGGGGGCCCTAGCTCCTCGCGGGGCGGAGACCAGTGCCGACTATTGTTCTCCCGGTCTCCCTGGCGGGAGACGTCCCGCATTCCTCCTCCCTGGCAGCATCTGCCACTGGACCAAGCCTTTCAGCCCGGCGAGGAAAAGGGTGTGCCTGTGGCGTTGCAGATTATTACAAAACCCGAAGAGTCCCCACGGGCTTGAATCAAACTGGGAGACAAAGCTCCTCGCGGGGACAGCCCAGCCCCATCCCAGACCCACCATCCGGAGTCTGCCGCCCGGTCTTAAGAGCCACGCCCAGCTAGCCACCTGGACCTCCAGAGCCCGCACCAGAGCTGAGGGTCCTCGGGCCCGAGCCCCGCCTCCAGGCTGCCTGCCCCTCCCTTCCCCCCTGCCCCCAGACCCCCCTTCTTCCGCACCGCCCGAGTCTCCTCCTCCCTTGCGTCTACCCTCCTCAAACCCAGGCGGTCTCCACCCTCCAGCATCTCCCCTCGCCGCCTCATTCTTCATCAGCCCCAACCTCGCGTCGCGCCACCTGCACCAAGCTCCTGTTCGCCCTCTTCATGCCCGCCCCTTTCCTTCTCAAACCTTGGTCTCCACTTCCCCCTCCCAGATCCAGACACCTGTCCTCACCCCGATTCCCCATCTTCCCATCTTTGCTCAAACGGTGGCCTCGCCTCCGCCTCTCCGCTTCCCTCCAGCTCCAACTCCTCCCCCTCAACCCCAGGCTCGGGGCGTCGATGTCTCCCGCTCGCCAAGATCGATGCCGCGGGAAGGGCTCCCGCGCTGGGCTCAAGAGAAGAGACGAAGCTCTGCGCCTAGGGGCCGGGCAGCAGCAGGCGGCCTTTGTGGTTCAGGCAGGTGCCTTTGAGGTAGAAGGCGAGTCTTCCTCAGGCGTCCGCCCCATTAGCCGGAAGGTGGCAGGGGCAGCGGGGTCCGGTCTAGGATGGGCAAATCTCAACCCGGAGACGAGATGGACGGAGCGTGTGTGTATGGGTGGGGGCGGGAGGCTAGGGATAGCGCCGAGCTAGGGACTCGGGCAGGACGGGCCCGCAGCCAGAGAAGCCCCCGCCCAGCCTTGCAGCCTTTCACTGCACCTAGACGAGCGAGGTTGGGTGCCTACTGTGTGCTAGGTAGGAGTGAAACCCCTTCAACCGAGGCACCTCCTCACAACAGTCCTTTGCAATTCTTTGAGCACACATTAAATGCCTACTGTGAGCAAGGCACCGCACGGCGCTCTGTGGGCGTACAAAGAGAGCCCGATTCGGCCCCGATTTAGCCCAGAGAGCCGACCATAACCCCAAACCATCTTCCAGCCGCGTCCCCTGCAGCCGGGCACATAGGCGCACCCCAATCCCCGCCCTTTTGTGCACCTCTCAGAGAAACAGAGGGCGTAAAATGGATGTCCCAGCCCGAGGAGAATAAGCCCACCGCCCGCTCCGCCATCACCCACTCTTCCGGGATGCCGCGGCTTCTAGAGTCCGTCAGTCGGTCCGTCTCGCCTCGGTCTCGCCGCGGCGCGGGAGCTGCGGGTGCTCGGGGCGGCGGCGGCTGCACGCGCGCTCGCTGGATCGCCGCTTTAGCGGGCCAGGCTCAGGAGTTCCAAGCTGCTATAGGGGGAGGGGACGTGGATGGGGGCTGGAGGCGGCCTTGGCCAATCACGGATCTAACGGCTCCTCCCCAGTGCCCCCCACCTCGCTCTAGCAGGTTAGGGGGAGGCGGGGACAGGCGGCGCCCCGCATCTTTGGCGCAGCGCGCGGCCGCCGCCTTGGGACTACAACTCCCGACAGGCCTTGCTGCAGGGCCGGGGTCCGAGAGGGGACAGAGGGCGCGGCCCGAGAACCCACCGACCTCTGTCGTGACCTTCTCCACGATCTTTTGGGTTTCCATGCGGACTATCACATTACACAAAGCCTGGGTGCTCGGACGCACCCATGCCTGGGTCCCCTGGGAGGGCTCTGCGGCGGGTCTCGAGGACACACCGCCTCCCCTCCCCCTGCAAGATCCCACCCGAAGGGCTGAAACAATGCCCGGCCGCTACTCCCCGGCTGCTACAGGGTCTGCCCTTCGCTGCGAATCCGACGACTCAGCTCCCGCCAAGACCCAATCCGACGCCTTCGAAGTGGGCGCTCGGCGGGATTCTAGGATGGAGAGGGCGGGGTCCATGGCTATGGGGAAATGTAATCACGTAAAGGGTGGACGGCCACTCTGGGCCACCTACGTTCGCATCTTGCCAGTGTTTTCGCGCCAACCCGCATTCACGCTCATGCCGCGCTAAGCTAGGGCTTCTCCATCCTGACCTCTCAAGTCCCGCCGCCCGCCCTATTTCTGACACCCCCTCCCCCTTACAGGGGATGGTGAAGCCTCTGGAAATGCTTTATAACTCAATCTACATCTGCTTTATCTTTTAAATGCACACATAACAGCAAAAACAACAAATCTGAAAACAGGGAGGATCACACGCCTTCATACCGCCTTCCGGATCCCTTCTCAAGCCTTTACTGTATACGGGGCTGTCCAGAAAGTATCCAACCATGTCATATGAAAAATGAAGGCATTTATGGCTGGATATTTTTCGGGAGAGCCCTCGTATGTTATTTTACGTAGTTGTAATAGTAGTTTAGATACATGGTTTAATAATTTGCCTCCTTTCTTTAATAATGTCACTCCAAAGACACTGCTATT
>PVJL010003328.1:146092-161291 GCA_004026885.1 Lyroderma lyra
CCCCCCCCCCCCCCCCGCCCCCGATCTCAGCAAAATCCACATAGGTACCAGGCTGGCAGAGCCTGCCGAAGTGAGGTGGTGGTGGGCCACTTTCTTTGCAGTCCTTTGCAGTGGGTTCAGGACCTGGGCAAGACCAAGCTGGCATTGGGGGAATGCACTTCTAGATGACTTCCATTGAGTTTCCCTGTCTCCTGGGAGGCAGGTTTACTTTTCTGCCCTCCCCTTACCCCTGCCAATTGTGAGCTTGACCAGGTAGCCCCCAAGTGAACCTAGGGCCTACCCCACAGCACTCCCAACCCAAGGGAGCCCTGGATGTGGCAGTGAAAACTTGGAGGGGATGGTTCGTCCTTTCCCCACTCCTCCAGGTTGGGACACTGCCCTATGGATTCCCCCGGGCGCTGGCTAAGCTCTGCACTGACCCAGGGATTTAGGCAAAATGGATGGAATCTCCAGGAGGTTGAGTGGAGCCCAGAGCCAAACAATGTGGCCCCTGCGCCCGCGGGCACGTTGAGGGCTGCACTTTTTGCCTAAGGGGAGGGAGCCCTCTAGTGGCAGTAAACGTTTTCTGCAACATTTAGTGGACCTCCTATTTGGACTCCTGCTTCTTTGCTTTCTTGAGGCGACCTCTCCAATCAGAAAAGAGCTGCATCGAAGTCATCAATGGACCTGGGACATCGATGAAAGTCACGCCCAAATCTGACGTTGTAAATGTTCCCAGTAGTTGATTTTAGTTTGCTTGCTTGCTTGATTTGTTTATTTATAATTTAGGCTCTCCTGGGAAATAAAAAGAACACAGGGCTTGGAGTCATACATCCCTAAATTGCAATCCTTGCACTGCTTTCTGGATACTTGACCTTTGAGACTGACTTAATCCAGCTGAGCTTTACCTCCCCTACAGAACGCGGGGATCATAATACATTCTTTTAATTTTGCTGTGATAATTTCATCAGGAAATAAATCTAAAAGGCATAGCATAAAGTTTACATAACGTGGAATAGGAATTCAGAGAAGAGAGAAATCAGTTCTGAAGAGGCCACCAGGGAACAAGAATTTGAATTTAGTTTTCACCTGGATATTGATTTGCTGGATGGTTCTGAGCAGAGGTCTGAGATTCTAAAGGAGTAAATGTTTGTGGGTGGGGAAGCTGAGGGGTGTTTGGAAGACAGCTGAGGAACCAGCATGGCTTGAAAGTCAAGTTCAAGAATGGGGTCCTGTGGGAAGAGAAAGGGGTGAGTAAGGTAAGCTGGTGTTGGGGCCAGCCTTCATGAAATTCAGGCTTTTTTGAGTAAACGTGGTTGGGGTTCCACATTGACTTAACAACAGCTTATGAATAATGGGCAATTGAAGGGTTATCATAAAAGGGAGAGGGAGGGAAGATCAGTTGGTGTTTTTAGAACATGTCATATAATTCTAACCACTCCATATAGCAGGTAGCATTGCTCATTTCTTACGGATGACAAGATTGGAAGAGCGGTTGGGTGACTTGCCTGGAAAGTCACAGCAGCAGAACCAGGGTTGGTTCCAAACCCCATCTGCCCAGTGCAAAGCTGAGCCCTTGCTGCCCCAGCCTGCCCTTCCCCCCAAGTCCTCCAGTAGGCTGACAGACTGTAGGGACCATGAGTGACACTCAAGGAGAGCCTGTGGCAAGTCTTTGGCACTCAGATGGTCCTTCCTCTGCAGTTTCAGCCTGTTCCTCCTCGAGGTGCCCTCTAAGAAAGGGTGTTCTCAAACATTCCCGAGGAGCTTGAAGTCCACTTAGCCAGTTAAAAAGAGTTGTGAGTCAGCAGTCAAGCCTCTATATTCAGGTCAGTGCCATAGGGCAGGAGCCAAAAAGGAGTCCAGAAGACCCGAGCAAGAGGGGCAGTGGCACAACAGGGGAGGCACTGGCTTCAGAATCAGACTGTGTCTCCAGGTCATTTTAAGGGTGGATGGCACAATGCCTGCAGCAGTAGACCCCTCAATGTATGGTAGTTATTACTTAGGACATTGAGAAGGCTGTCCGGTAAGCAGTTGCAGTGAAGAGTGAAGGTAAAAGTTCACTTGCAGGCTCAGCAGTATGTGGGTAATCCAGGGGAAGCCTGTCAGGCAGAAGACGGGCTGGGGGCGGGGATGGCTAAGAAGAGGGGCAGCGGGGTCGTGGGAGGGTTTTGCCAGCTTCGAGGACATGGCCATGTTTGCAGACTAGGAAAAACGTCCTGTGAAGAGCTAGAAGCTGGGAGTTCCCTGGTGGTGTAGTGGCTTAAGGCTTCGGCACTGGCACTGTCAACGCTGCAGCCTGGGTTCGATTCCCAGCCAGGGAGCTACCCACATACTAAATAAATAAATAAATAAATAAATAAATAAATAAATAATAAAAAAAGAAATAAATTACAGGGAGCATTAGGATGCAGGGGGACATAGACATGTAGAAAGATTGAAGAAGGTGAGTCCTGGGGAAAGGGAGGTGGGAAGAGATTGGGAACACAGCAAGAATTTGGGGGTACCCTGGGAAGGAGACAATATCAGTGCATGGAGGACACCTCCCAGACTGAGACCTGCTGGATCCCAGAGCCTGCAGCTGGGGAGCCTGGCCCTACTCGGCACTGCACAGGGCTGCTTCCATCGTCCCCACTGTATTCAGGCACCCGCTTCTTGGGGTTCAGAGAGGGGTGCAATGACCTCAGCGTCTTGAGCTGCTTGATGCAAAGGCCTTCCAGGCACCTGGCCCTGCTTGGGATCTGCATGGAACTTGACACCAGGTGGGAAGTATTAATATGTAGCAGTGTGATGGGGATTCCTCACTTGGGAAAGCCCCCTGGGCTACTATTTACCCATCTGTAAAATAGGGTCAATCCCACCTGTTTGTCTACTTCCAGGAGTGCCACTGAGGATACATGCAAAAGCCACATCCTCATAAAGAATGATAAAATGTCAGAGACGATGACAAATGTCAAGTGTAGCTCACAGGTGAAATGGGCTTTCCCCCACTGGCTTCTTTCTCAGAAGACTTTAGAGGAAATTATTTTGAAGTGCTTAAGCTCCTGGGTAGCAAAGTGCTGAATAAATTCGAGATGTCACAGTACATTAGTCCTCCTGCTTTGGAACTGAGGGTGACCAATTTTGTTCAGAGTTGGTGACAACCTTTCAGCTGCTTGAAAGCCCTGAGCCCCACCAAGTCCTAGCCCATGAGACTGCTGGCCTCTGAGCCATCCTCTCATCACCATCCTGAAAGATAGACCAGAGGTCCTCGTGAAGGAGATTTGAGGGCCAACACCCCGATTATGTGGCTGTGCTCCGTGCTTGATACCAGACTGTGCTCAAGCCCCGTCCCTGCTACGTGGTCACCCAGCCTCCCTGAAGGCATTATCACAAAACTGTAATCGTAGCGACTACCACTTACTGGGTGCCAGGCACCTTCCCAGCATCACCCAGTTCAATCCTCACAATATCCCAGGGAGAAGGTCCTCACCCCCACCTGCCAGACCCCATAGCGGGGACTTGCCTGGGTCAAGGAGCAGCAGTCAGAGTTGGGGTTCAAACCTGGGGCTGGTGACATGCAAGAAAGATCTAGGTTCCTTTCTACCGTTATTCTATTACCTCATATGGAAGATGGGAGTCCCAACAGTCACCTCACAGAGTGGTCGGGAGAGTATCAGCCCACGTGAAAGCCCTTGGAACAGAGAAGGTTCTTTATCAATGTGTTCTCTTTCTCTTTCTTTTTACAATTGTTTTCTAAATTAAATGCCTGCACAGGTATTGCCCATGTAATGACCTAATTGGATTTACTTTCCTTCAGGTTTCCTTCTGGCCTATGGCCGACTGTCCTTGCCATCTTGGAAGTTGGAGGTGAGCAGTGGGGCATTCAAAGCCGTCCTGGGCCACATGTGGCCCATGGCTTGGACGAGCTTATATAAATGGCTCATGGATATTTTAAAAAATTTTTTTATTGTGGCAAAATACACATAACATAAAATTTACTATCTTAATCATTTTAACTATATAGTTCAGTGATATTAAACACATTCACATAGTTATGCAACCACCACCACATCTCTACAACTCTTCACCTGCAAAATTTAAACTCTGCACCAGTTAAACACTCCCTTTCTATTAATATCCCTGCCCCAGCCTCTGCCAATAACCACTCTGCTCTCTGTCTCTATGGTTTTGGCTGCTCTGGGTACCTCATATAAGTGGAATCATATTGTATTAGTCTTATTGTGATTGGCTTATTTTATTAAAATAGTATCCTCAAGGTTCATACTGTAGCATATGTCCATTTTCTTCCTTTTTAAGGCTGAATAATATTCCATTGTGTGTATATACATTTTGCCTATCTATTCATCTGTCAAGGGACACAAACTGCTTCAACGTTTTAACTACTGTGAATAATGCTGCAATGAACATGGGTGTATAAATATTCCTGAGACCTTGCTTTCAGTTCTTTTGGGTATGTACCCAGAAATGGAATTGTTGGACCACATCATGAATCTAGTTTTGATTGTTTTAGAAACCACCATACTGTTTTTTATAGCAGCTGCACCATTTTACACTCCAACCAACAGTTTACTGGGTTGTAATTTCTCCACATCCTCCCAGCACTTCTTTTTTTAAATGTCATTTTAGTGGATGTGAGGTACTCTCTCGTTGTGCTTTGATTTGCACTTCCCTAATGATTAGTGATATTGAGCATTGTTTTATGGGCTTATTGACCATTTGCATATCTTCTTGGGAGAAATGTTTATTCAAGTCCTTTGCCTATTTTTGAATCAAGTTGTTTATTTTTTTGTTGTTGAGTTTTAGTTTTCTGTATGTTTTGATAGTAATCCCTTATCAGATATGATTTGTAAATATTTCCTTTCTGTGGCTTCCTTTTTTTCACTCTGTTGATAGTATCCCTTGTTGCACAAAAGTTTTTAATGTCATTAAGTTCAATCTATTTTTTTATTTTGTTGCCTGTGCATTTGGTATCATATCCAAAAACTCATTGCCACATCCCCTGTTGTGAAGATTTTGTCCTGTTTTCTTTTAAGAATTTTGTTAATTATCACTCTTACCTTCAGGATGAGGTCTATTTTGAATTATTTTTCTGTGTAGAGTTAGGTAAGGGTCCAATTTCATTCTTTTGCATGGCGATATCCAGTTTTCCCAGCAACATTTGTTGAAGACTGTCTTTTCTCCATGAAGGGTCTTAGCACTCTTGCTAAAAATTATTTGACCATATTTACAAGGGTTTATTGTGGGCATTCTATTCTATTCTGTTCCATTGGTGGGTCTGTCTTTATACCAGTAGTCATTTGAACCAGTCTCTTACTGAAGACAACTAAAAAAGTTGAACTTTTTTTTTTTTTTTTTTTTTTTTTTGCTTTTTGGTATGTGGGTAGCTCCCTGACTAGGAATCGAACCCAGGCCGCAGCACTGACAGCGCCAGCGCCGAAGCCCCAAGCCACTACACCATCAGGGAACTCCTGAACTTTTTTTCTTTACAAGCATTAAAATTATTAACAAGACAGTGATTACTTTTGAGTAATTACTGACCAAAGACCAAAGAAATGACGGAAATTTAGAGATGAGCCTGACACCAAATTAGGCCTAACATGTTCTCATGGGGATGTCTGCCAGTCCTGAGAGTGGCTGAGGAATGAGCTATGCCTTTGGCAGCCTTGTGGGGCTAGTGAGACGAAGGCCAAAGTACAGGTCCTTCGAGTAAGCATGATAAGCTGACCTTGGAGTGCTGGTTGCACCTCAGGAATATGGAGCATGAGAAGAAACTCAGACCTGACTGGATGATTGGCTCAGAAAATCTCAAGCTCTGAAATTGAATTAAGGTGGTTCTGAATGTTTAGTGTCTCTAGGAACCTGGCAGAAAAAAAAAAATCCTCTCTAGAGGACAATATCATCCTAGGTCTCAAATTATTTCCTCATAAAGATGTGTCAGGCATACTATCTAATATAATATCAAGCACCAAAGAGAAAAACATCATGACAGAGAATCAACAACCACAAATAGAAACAGATACATGGGAACTCTAAATATCAAAGTTTTCACACACAGGCTGAAAGCAACTGTGCTTACTATACTAAAGGATATAAAAGCCAAGCTTGACATTATCAGCAGGAAACTAGAAACTATATAAAGTGACATGACAATGTTGAAAATAATCAAACAGAAATTCTAGCACTAAAATAATACAAGAATTGAAATTAAGATAATGGTCTGGTTTAAAAGAAGATTAGACATAGCTGGAAGAAAATAAATTAATTACAAGTAGGGCAGAAGAAACAACTAGGTATGCAGCATTGATAGACCAAAAAATAAATAAATAAATTAAATTAAATAAAATAAAAAGGAAGAGGGAAAGAAATATTGAGGATACAGTAAGCAGGACTACCAAACAGCTAACTGGTGTCCCAAAAGAAGAGGAGAAGCAATATTTGAAGAGGCAATAGTTGTGAATTTTCCAAAATTGATGAAAAGATGATCAATCCTTATCCCAAAAATCCAGTGCATACCAAGGAAAATAAGAAATTCACACTTAGACACATCATAATGACATTGCAAAACAAAGAATAAAAATTTTTTATAAAGAGATAGCCAGACAAGTAGCATTAGCTTCAAAGGAGCAACTGTTAGACTCACAACTAACTTCTCAACAGCAAAAACAGAACCCAGGAAATAGTGGAATCACCTTTCTCATGTAAAGAAAGAAAATAACTGCCAATCTACGATTCTATACAGTGACTCAACATAAATTCACAAAGATGGGGAGAACAGGAGAGAAAACAGTAACAAAATTCTGAAAGTTAGAAAGCAGTAGGACAAGTCGAAACTGAATAGATAGACCCAAGAAAGTGGAATCCTAAGCTAACGGTGGGGGGAGCTGAGAACCATCACCACCTACACACCAGAATCTTCACAAGGCTCAGGAACCGAGAGTGTCAAGTACTGCCACAACTGAGTATGAACAAGGGTTGGCTAACTAAAGAGGATTGGTTGCAAGCGATTTAGGAAACAAATCCCTAGGTGAGACACTGGAAGACTCCCCTATTCCAGGCAGAAGTCTGGAGGTCTATATCCAAGAGAAGAGAAAATCAAGGGTCTGTGGACTTGGGTAGGACAAAGTCAACAAGATAAAGAAAGCCTACGAGATTTTGAATATGGGTATCCTCAGCTCTCCTCCACTTAGCTCCTAGACCCAGCTATGCCTTTACCTCCAAGCAGGAGGTTAGATGACTCTCTTCAGGGAACTTGGTAGCCTAAGAGAATAGGGTGCTCCCCAATAAAAGACTCTCCTGACCACTGTAAAGCTCCAAGTCAACAACTCCTACCAACATGCTCAGACCTGTACAAATACTATGTAGTGCCAAGATCACGTATCTCCTGCCTGGTATTTGAATGTGACATGTGTACATGTACTGTAGTGGTGTCTTGGTTAATACAATTTTAAGACAGCAGAGCAGTGTCAATTTAAAGAAATCTAGATAAAGACTATAATCTTCTAATAACCCTCTGCTAACTTTAAATGTAGTCACAGATTGATAAGGTTTATCTGAATGTCTGCAAAAATGAGTTGAGGTCAAACAAGAGGCCTTTCCAAAGGCTTAAAATGTGTTACACAGTAGAATTTTGGCCCTTCCCCCCTTTAGTTTGCCTCTGAAGTTAGTTGACTGACACATCATTTTAGCAGTCCACCCTCACTGATCATTTTTACTGCACACAAAATCAGAAATCTTTGAGTGCCACTTTCCATCTGTTTGGAAATCTCTGCAACTTCTTTCCGTTACAACAGAAAGGCAAGGTTTTCACCTGCTCATACTCTACTCCACGGGTATCCAATCTTTTGGCTTCTCTGGGCCACACTGGAAGAATTGTCTGGGCCACACATAAAATACACTCACACTAATGATAGCTGATGAGCTAAAAAAAAAGATCTATGCATAATTTTCGTAATGTTTTAAGAAAGTTTATGAATCTGTGTTGGGCCACAGGTTGGACAAGCTTGCTCTACTCCATTGAAGGCAAAAACACATCCTCAATTTCTTGTTTAAATTTTAGCTGTCTGAAAACAGTGTACAAATGGAGAACTTAAGGTTAACACACAGAATATACGTGTATGCTGTAAAAGTAATTGCTTTACATTTTTTTCATTAAAGAATTATTTTCATTTTTATTATCTCCCCACAAAGATGTTATACAAATACTTGTAAAGACATTGAAAAGGCACTGTAAGACCCTGAATGAAAAATTCTGGAGTATAAACTATGAATACATCCTCTGTAATTTACAAATAATACGATTCTCCAAGTCAGAGTTTCTGAACGATTTTGATAGAAATCATCAAAGAACCAGAACATCCAACCTTCAAAGATTTTCAATTTTAACCTCAACTGAGATTTTGAGAAGCTACAATTGGTTGACAGGCGCAGTCCATGTACGCACGTGCTGCTGTCACTGGGACTGATCTGAGGGACAGACATCTGTACCCTTAGATGTGTCAGGCGCTCCCACGCAACCAACTGAAGTGGTCTTCTCTTATTTTTTCCCCTTACATTTTAAGTAGAAGTACATATACATATGGTAAAAAATTTAAATGGCACAGAAAGATCTAAAATACTAAGCAGATATCCTTTTTTGCTGTAACGCAGCAACTCTGATGTCTTCAGACTCACGAAGCAGTCATGAATAATTTACCAACTGAAGTCAACCCAGGAGTCTCTTTATCTGCAAATAACTCTCAGGCCTCTGGAAGCGTACTGATTTCCTTACACATTACTCTGTTGCAGAGGGAAGCCATGCAGTCTGCTCCTCCTTACAAAAACCAGCTACATAAGCAACATGCACGCTCTGCTCATGGACAGCAAATCCAGACAGCATCTTGCACACTCCATGGACTGGGTCCCGGCTGCGGGCAGAGTTCCTGGTATCATCCCTGAAATTGAGGAATCGCATTTACCAACACGGTGTTTTTGAAAGTAAAACTTTCTCTTAATCAAAATGAGGTGAATCTGATCCTTGTAAAATGGAGAAGCTTAATTCTGACAGTTTTGGGTCGTCGCGTCATTACTTAACAGAAAAACATCTTTATTTAACAGTATACAAAAGGGCATGAGCCAGAGTCCCAAATAGTCAAGATAAAACCAGATCAAACCTTTTCTTGAGACCAAAGGGACAGTAAGACAGCAAGGGACTAAAGATGGAGAAGAGAAATTCCTTCAGAGAAACTACCACCCACCCAGCAATAAGAAGCTGGGTGCTCCAGCCCCTGGCCCCAGCCCCCTCTCTGGTGAGCAGGAGAGGCTCACAGGGACTGGGGGCATCTCAGCCAAGCCCTTCCTGAATGCCTCGGATCCTCCTGGCCAGCTGCACATCCTTCGGGAAGAGAGTAACACGCCCAGCATGTAGGGAGAGGAGATAGGCGTCCTCAAAGAGATGAATTAGAAACGCTTCCGCTGCCTGTGGGCAGAAAGAGATGTAGAAAGACACTGGTGAGGGGGCATGGGTCGCCTTTTCCACGGGCACCTGCTGAACGTGCTCTCTGAGGGCTCAGAGGACTATGGGAAAATGCTGTTCAGAGAATGAAACCAAAGTGCCTGGGAATTATGCTACCACCAAACCAGATCCAGCCTCCAAACCCCAGGTGTCCTTGTGGCTCTTTTCAAAGAGGCAAGGTTCAGCATGTGACACTCCACAGCCAACCCTGTGCCACCTTTCTCCCATGCTCACCCTTCACCCAACAGTGCCCTGGCCCCCTTCGTACCTCTTGGAGGGCCAACAGGGCCTGGGCTTGCCAATTGAAGTCCACACCACGCGTGAATTTAATACACACTTCTCTTGCCTGTGAAGGAGTGGAGATGGGGAACAAGGACGAAGGCGAGTGGGGAGGAGTAGAGAGTAAGAGAGACTCATGGGAAGACAGATCCTCTCCATGGGCTCCATGAATCTTCATTTCCATCATACCTTCCACGGTCTTAATCTTAGGACCTAATTAATCTCTGCTCCTGGGAGCTTAGGAATTAGCATGTCTATTCCTGGGTGGGTGGGGGGGGTGGGGGCCGGGAAGGAGGCAAGCCCCCCTGGGAGGACAGGGAGGAAAGGGTGGATGGGTGAGAGGGTTCCTATTTACATAATCAAAGAATACAGTTTCAAAGGTGGTGGGGGTTAGAAGTTAATTCCATAAAGAACTGGAAGGCACCCTTGGCAGGCTCACGTTTTCAGAAGACGAGGAGTCCTCTACCAGATTAGGAAAGAGGTTCCTTGGCCGTTTGGGCAAGAGACATAGGGTCCCCAATACCTGGGAAACTTAAAGAAAGGCAGGGGGTTGGCGGGAAGCTCCCTGGAGCTCACCAGGCGGCCGAAGGGTTTCTTCCTTAACAACAGGTGTGTGCTTTTCTGAAGATTTCTGATCTCTCTCAGAACCAGATGTCTCCGGCGACCAGACGGACGGGAGGGAGTGCCTGAGCAAAAGAGCTGGGTCATAAGGTGAGGTGCAGTGGGCAACAGGTGGTCGCTCACAGCTTGGCTGTCAAACCGTCAAACTGCTTGGCCATAATACTAGCCACAACAGCAAGGACTTTTGTGTATTTTATTCACTGTGGTTATTTTCAGCAACTGAAGAGAGGCACTAAATATATATTTGTTGAATGAATGATCCTTTCCTTTGAGGGTCTTACTGACCCTTAATAATGATCCTTTGAGGATATTACCTTAAATGCCAACTCTTGCATCCAGCCTCTCGTGACTCCCAAGCCCTTCCAAACTGATGGGCCACTTCCCTCCTCCATGTTTGTGCATGTCTTCTACCCTTCCCACCTAGATTGGAAACCCAGTGATTCTGAGTTAAGGTCTCTTTCTCTCTTTTTTTCCTCAGAGCTGAAAGGAATTGGAGAGATTATCTATCACAAACCCCTTGTTTTGGTTATCTTAGGTGCAGAGAAGTGAAGACAGTGGTCAGAGCTCGTTAGTGGACGAGATGGGACCTCAGAAGTGGCAGAAATCAGTACCAATGTCAGGTCGTTGGGCTATGGAGTCAGAGCCTTTGCCTCAAAGCTAGTTCCAAAAACAACAAAAAAAGAAAAAAAAAATCTTAAAAACATCCCCCAAAAATAGAAATCAAAAAAGTCAAACTCTCTGATCAGAAACTAAAACAAAAGAAATACAAAAACTAAAAATTCTTCTAACTCTTGTGTTGAACAGGACACTCAATTGAAATGAAGCTACCTAGAAATGAATAAAAATAAAGTGTACACCTCAAAACTTACAAGATACAGCCAAATTGTACTAGAGGAAAATGTGTAGCCTTAAGATCTATTAGAAAATAATTAAAAGATTATTTTTATCTGTTATAAAAAGAATTAAAGATATCTGAACTAAGTGTTCAACTCGAGTATCAGGAAGAGATTGATCAGAATAAGCCAAAAGAAGGTAGAGCCAAAGAAATATTCAATAAAATAAATTAATAAAAGAGAGTAAAAAAACAACAGTATGCCTGCTCCATAAATTAAATCAAGAACCAATAAAAATGAATGAACTTCTTGTAAGTTGAACCAGGAAAAAAACAACACGAAAACTAACATTCTGAAGGATTAAATCAGCTTCAGAAATGTTACCCGAGTTTCAGCCAAGAAAAGAGAATCCACACCAAGTAGGTCAACAGAAGGGATTTAATACAGTGAACTCATCACAAAGGGTGAGAGAGCTGCGACAACAAATGGGGACAGTGAGGCCACCCAGAAATGGCTTGTGCTACACAGCTGGCAGAGGACACTTGATCCCTGAGTCCCGGGGGGGGGGGGGGGGGGGGCGCAGATGGCTCCACACCAGGGAGGTAAACTACTGCCTCTGTCACCAATCACCAATCACCAATCCCGTCACAGCCTTTAAGAAACAGACACAACAGTCACAGAACACAACCACAGGCCACCAAGCAGCTTAAGAAGGCCAACACCATGAAAGGAAGGAACCAAATCCACAAACAAAATAACCCACACCAGAGGAACCTGAGCTCAGAGAGCCAAGAGGCAGAGACTTTGAGAGGTACACGAGGGCTGTCCGGAAAAAATCCAGCCATACATGCCTCCATTTTTCATATCACATAGCTGGATACTTTGCAGACAGCCCTTGCATACATCATAACCTCAGAGGGATAAGGGAAGATCTGAAGCCTCTGATCCAAGGACAAGCAGTTAGGAAGCGCAGCCAGTGAGAGAGACCTTGGAAAAGAACTGGGCATTTCAAGACCCAGTAGCTGGGTCTTGAAATGCCAGCATAAGGAGGTGGGATTCAATCCTAAGGTAATGGGAAGTGATGGAGGAGTCTTAAGTAGGACAGAGAAGGGATCCACTTACAATTTGAAGATCATTCCAGCGGTTGTGTAAGGAAAGAAGTGAAAAGAGACACATGTGCAAGTGGAGCAGTGGCTGGGTTAAGACGCTGGTGGCTCAGCTGGGCTGGTGGGAGCAGAGATGGCAACAAAGGACCGGAGTAAGGATGCAATTTGGAGGTCAAATTGCCTGACTTTACATTTGGATTGTACGTGGGGAAGTGGGGAAGAAAAGACTGTTTCCCAGGTTTCTGGCTTGCAAAACTGGGTGGGGGAGTTCCCTGATGGTGTAGTGGCTTAAGGCTTTGACGCTGGTGCTGTCGGTGCTGTGGCCTGGGTTCGATTCCCAGTCAGGAAGCTACCCACATACCAAAAAAAAAAAAAAAAAAAAAAAAACAAACAAACCCCCAAAAAAGCAAAACTGGGTGGGTGGTTGTGCCATTTACTGAAATGGGAGAATCCGGGGATGAAGAGGTAGGAGGGGAGTAATCAAAATTTCGTTTTTCAGTATGTTTAGTGTGACATACGCAAGTGCACTCAGGTAGAAAGGCAGTGATACAGGCATTTGGGTTCAGAGTAGTGACCTGGGCTAGAAATATAAATGTGAGAGCGGCGGATGGATGAGTGGTATGGACTCATGGGAAGGGATGAGACCACCTGGGGAAGGAGCAGTGAGGAAAAGGATACCAAGGAAGTCCAACGTCAAGTTGCTGAAGAGAGGTGGCCCAGGCAGTAGTAAACGCTAAACAGGAACTGCAGAGAGTGTGTGGTATCGTGGAAGCCAAGGGGACAGTGTTTCAAGAATAAAGTGGTCCACCGTGTCAAATGCTGCTGAGAAATGGAGCAAGAAAAAAACAAAACAAAACAAAACAAAAACCCACAGACATATTTATTGGATTTGGCAACACGAAAGTAGCTGGTGACTTTGACAATCACAGTACAAGTACACTAGAAGTAGGGGCAGTGGCTGTGGGGAGTCAGATTGGAATGTATTGAAGGATTTCTGGGAAGAGGGGAAACAGACTTACTTAAGTCTGGAGATTTTAAAAACAGTAGCTAGGAAGGGCAGTAGAGAGAAATGAGGAGTCTGAGGGAGATGGGGTTGTGGGAGCAAGGAACTGCCCAGGTCCTTTTCCTTTAGATCAGAAATAGCAGAGCACGTGTGCAGAATGCCAATGTCAGGAGTTTGAATTTGATTCTAAGTGCAGGTGGAGAGGAAAACAAAGCTCTGGGAAGCCCAGTAGTAGGACGACTGGCTTTTGTTGGAAGGGGGACACCTAGGTTCTCTGTTGTGGGAAGATGAAGAGAATCCAGTTTGGAGGCTTCTATTTCCACAGTAAAGCAGGAGGTAAGGTCCTCCTCAGCTGAGAGTTGAAGTACCGGACTTGTAGGAATTTGAAGAAAAAGGCATGGAATAGTCATTGGGAGAATGGAAAAGCAAGATTGCTGGACAAGTGCAGTAGGATTGCCAGAAAGTGTCAGTGTCCCTTTGAGATAAAATCCTCAAGTTAACCAGGAAGAGAAGGAAGTTTCTACATAGAAAAACAGTTGCAAACATCATACTTAAGATTCCTGTTAATATTAGGAACGAGACAAAGATGGCCAAAACACTGCTCTTATTTCAGTACTAGTCTTAGGGCCTCACTAATACAATAAGAAATAAAATGTATTAAAATGAAAAAGAAGACTCAAAAGTCTTTATTTGCAGATAATATGATAGCCTACTTAAAATCTCAATAAAGCAACTAAAAGATTATTAGGATTAACAAGAGTATTCACCAAGTTGTCTGGCTGCAAAGGTTATTTCTTTAGGAAAGAAAAACAATCTCTTTCACAATGACATCTATAAATAACCTATAATATACTTTCTCCATCCTGCTCTTAGCTATGTAGCAGAAGACCAGTAAAGCAGTTGTCACAATGTACAGTTGGTGTATCTCTCAATCCATCAGAGACCACAGTACAGAAACTGAGGACCACAGACCTGTCTTCTTTCTAGGCACACACCTCCAGAAGAGAACAAGGTAAGAGCACTGCTTGAGTAAGAGCACTGGGGAAGCCCCAACACAGCCACTCACTTTAGGAAAAACAAAACAAACCTGGAAGGGCACCTTCTAAAAGTAGAATTGTTTGAAATCACACAAAGGAGCCAGTAATTTTGCAATTTAAAAAAGCACAGACAGCGATTTTTAGAAAGCCAGTGTCTGCTGAAACAGACTGCACGACCTTGTTCAAGTGACCTGGCCTGTCTCCACCTCAGTTTTCTCATTTGCAAAATGGGCACAATATAAAATTGAGATAACTCAAGTAAAGAGTTTAACACAAAGCTTAGTTAGGGGTAAGCACTCAATAAATGCTAGTGGCATCAAGATGAAGAATTAGTATTAGGAGCCAGGTGGTCCGTGTCAGTCCTTTCTCCTCGTAAGTGTCTTCCCCATCCCCAGTTTCTCGCCAGGCTTGGAATTTGGGCCGAGCAGATGCTGGAAGGCCCGCGGACCAAAGCTGGGAGATCGGGCTCGATTCTAGGCTCAGCAAGCGAGCCTCGGTTTTCTCGTCTGTGAAATGGGCCCGCGGACCCGGCTGTGCTCAGCTCAGAGACAGGCTGCAGGGAGGTCAGCTTGGAGCGTAAGAGGCCGCGGCCGGTTACCTGCGGCGCCCCGCCGGCGGGGGCTAGGGCCCGGGGTCACGGTGCGCTTCTTCGGGGTTTCGGGCTTGCGGGTCCGGCGGGGAGGGTCCATGGCAGGTGCGGAGGGCTCAGCCCCGCAGGTGTCTGGGGGAGCGCCCGGGCCACGAGTACCAGCGGGGAGGCTGCTCCTGTGCCGCCCCCTTGGGTTCAAATGGTCCCATTCACTGCCGGCGTTTTTTAAAACTCGAATCCTGCGATTCCCAGTGGCTGCCTC